>JAYJMB010005798.1:0-11615 GCA_036873735.1 Pouteria campechiana
GGGAGTAATTTGGTAAAGTTCAATAAATAGTGCTAAAATAAAAATGAGAAGGATTACACAACACACTAAAATAATAATTTTATATTGGTTCGGCCCTTAAGTTGACACCTATTCTAGTTCTCTGAATTAGTCTCTCTTTTGCTAATCTTAGATTCCATTAACACATGTTAGTTTTCCAAACTCACCAACAAACTTACATAAGTTGGTTTTTAAAGCTTACCAACAAACTTATATATGTTAGTTTTCCAAGCTCACCAACAAACTTTTGTAAAAAAGTAATAAACAAAAGTATACAGATTGAATGCTTCTTAAAAGGCAAAGTGTATTAAGTTAAGTAACTAAAATACAATGAATATGACAATAAAAACAAGAGGTGTTAGACACGAGTATTGTTGAAATGATGGCTTTGAATGCTTGTCTGAATGTAACTCAAGAGAGTTTATCTCATGGAAGAAAAGTAAGAAGCCTTTGTAAATGCTTAAGTGAATATTTGTGATTTCTTAAAAACTTACTTTCTCCAACATTTGAATCTTCCTTTTATGAGTTGAGGAAGATGCCTTGTTGATTATGATTATTTTAAGTAACTTTTTGACTATTTGAAAAAGAAAACTTGGACCCTTGTCGTTTTTTCCTTGTTTTGCTCAGTTTCTGTCGAGTTTTGAAATATTGTTAGTCCTCAAAACTTCTAGGGTAAGTTAGTCAGAACTTTTGAAGCTCATCTATCTGTTAGTTACCGTTGTGTATTAATGACAAAGTTTTTGAAGAAATTTGGGGCATTTATTTTGGTTTCTGACAATTTCAACGATCATATTCCTGCTTCTAAAAGACTTCTAAGGAACTTCTTGAAAAATCTTGATACTTGTATTTTGCTTCTAGTTAACCTTTTAAAACTTGCCTTGGCTTCCAATCTTTTGATATTATTTCTGATATCAAAAGCTGTATTAGAGTATTCTACTTCTGATAATAATGAACATGATTCTGCATATGTTTCTAATGAACTTCTGCATTATTTCTGAAGTTAAAAATTAATTTCTATTACCCTGCTTCTGATAAAATTCTGAATGCTTTTAACTTCCTTCTGATGACCTAAAGATTCACTTTTCTGATATACTTCTGAGTCTCATCTTCTAATGAGATTCTGTGTGTAGATGTTTTTGGCTTTTTGAAGTTACTTCTGATAGTATTCTGTTTTAGAAACTTTTTCTGAACTTATGAGAAGTTTGCTTCTGATGAACTTTTTATAAGTTTCTATGTTCAGAAACTTTTTCTAATGAACTTTTGTGCATACTTGATTAACTTCTCATTGCAGAAATTATTTTCTACAATTCTTCTTATAAACTTTTGATTAAATTTTGAGGGAGTTCTTACTTCTGAATTTTATTGAACCTTCTTCACCTTTGAAGCTTGGAAGCTTTTTGTAAATAGTATGTGAAGTTCTTTTCATTAAACTTCTGATTACTTCTGATTGTAATACTACTTATTGCAGAAGCTTCTTCTGCATTTCTTCTATTTGGTTTTGAGGAGTAGTTAATAGGCTTTTGATAAGCTTCTGGTTGCATTTTATAAGCTTTTGATTGAAGAGACTTATTCTGCGTTGCTTCTAAGAAATTTCGATGATGCTTCTGTGCGACTTCTACAAATTCAAGAATTCTTCTGTCATGATTCTGCATAACATATTTTCCTTCTAGGTTGCTTTTGTGTGATGGGACAGTGCTTCTGCACTACTTCTATGTGGAATAGAAGTTTAATAGAACTTCTGTGTTAATGACTTCAGAGGTTCTAAGGTATATATGCAGAAGTGATTTTGACATGCAAAAGTTTTGTGTGGACTAGAGCTTATTCAGAACTTTTGTGTTAATAATCTTAGAAGTTCTGAGAAAAGTGCATAGAAGTGAATTTTTAAAGATAGAGGTTTTGTGGTGCTCAAGCTCGATGGTCAAAATTCTGTAGAACTTTTGATTTGCCCCTATACTTCTGAGACAACTTCTGTTGGTCTTCCATTTTGTGATTTCATTACATGCTGACTCTGAGTCAATTCTGAAATGCTTCTTGATTGATTCTGAGAAACTTTTGATAAGTTTTGTTTGTAGATACTTCAATATTGCTTCTTATTTGTTCTGAGAAGCTTCTGGTAAGCTTTTGATGAATTTTTGAAGATCACAATTTTTACGCCTTGTTTTCTAAAGTGCTTCTAATATACTTCTGAGCACTTCTGAGTTGCCCAATTTATTGCTGATGTCATTCGTTCTGAAATGTTTCTGCATAACTTTTGATAATCATGGTTTATTTCTGAAATGCTTCTAACTATGTATTTCTGAAATGGTTCTTAGCATTTACTTTTGAATATTGATTTTTGTGAAGACTTGAAATACACTTTAAGCTAAATACTTTCTTTAATTCTTTTTAACATATTAATACTACATCACTTGGAAAGTAAATAGTTAGTAACTTAACTCTTCACTCAAGTATTTGTTCATCATCAAAACTTAATTGCTTAATTACATTCATCATCAAAATCAAGCTAAGTAGGAGGATTAGACTCAACATTCTCCCCCTTTTGGTGATGATAAAACATTTGAGTGATCAACCTTTCATATTTTATATAACAAAGAAATTTAAAGTGACTACATGCTTGTTTAATAAATATATGTCTAATATACAATGCTTTTACTAACATAGTGTGGCTCCCCCTGAATAGATGCATTATGTTCTTCTAGTATTTCTCCCCTTAATTTCTCTACTATGATATTTCTCCCTAAATTACTCTAAAATTTCTCCTATTTTTCCCAGTAATCACTCTGATATTTCTGTCCCTTTTTGTCATAGTAAAAAAGGCTAAAGGAAATAATTAAACATTTGTAGTTCTGAGGTATTTAATAGATGTGTTTGTGGGCATCAAAAGTTCTGAGTTACTAACTTCAGAAGTTCTGAGAGAGTGTAAAAGCTATGTTTTTGGGTTTCCTAGAGTATATGCACGTATCAGAAATTCTAAACTACTAACGTCAGAAGTTCTGAGGGAGTGCAAAATAGTGTTTATCAAGCTTCTGAGATTAGGTACACATGTCAGAAGTTCTGAAGTAGGTCTTCAGAATTTCTTAGGATGTTCAACGACTATATTTAGGTGCAGAAATGATTCTGAAACTCTGTCAGAGTTTTTGAAATTCTTCAGAATAAAAAAAATAAGCATTCATGTAAAGACAATTAGATCATGTAATATGCACTTTATGCAAATGGATTTAATATGCCTAGTTCCCTCCTAATTTTACAAAATCTATCCTTTGGAAGTGGTTTTGTGAAAATATCTGCTAACTGATCTTCAATTGGTACAAATTCTAAGCAGACATTATGATTTTGAACATGATCTCTAATGAAATGATGCACAATCTCTATATTCTTAGTTTTAAAATGCAAAATTAAAGTCCTGTCAGACTTATGACACTAGTATTATCATATCTAATAAGTGTATCTGCATATTTTAAACCAAAATTACCTAATTGTTGTTTCATCCATAAAATCTAAGCACAATAGCTACCTGCAACTATATATTCAGCCTCAACAATTGATAATAAAACAGATATTTATTTCTTGGAGAACCATGATATAACTATACTTCTAAGAAACTGATAAGTTTTTGAAGTACTCTTTCTATCTACCTTATATCCAACAAAGTCCGCATTTGAGTACCCAATCAATTTAAAATCTGAGGCTTTAAGATACCACAAACCAAGGTTTGGAGTGTCTAAAAGGTGTCTAAGTATTCTTTTTACAGCAACGAGATGTGAATCTCTAGGATCTGACTGGAATCTAGCACAAATACAGACAGTAAACATTATATGTGGCCTACTGACAGTCAAATATAATAGAGATCCTATCATGCTCCTAAAAGTTTATGAAAAAAAGATTTACCTATTTCATCATTATCCATCTTTATTGATGTGCTTATTGGTGTTCCATATCTTTTGCCATCTTCAATGTTGAATTTCTTCAGTAGTTCTCTTGTGTATTTTTCTTTGTGGATGAAGATTCTTTCGTTCATTCATCTGCTTGATTTGCAGTCCCAGAAAAAATTTAAGTTCTCCCTTCAAGATTATTTCGAATTTGTCCTATATTATCTTAGAGAATTTTTGGCAAAGATTTTCATTATTTGTACCAAATACTATATTATCAACATAAATCTAAACTATAAAGATATCATTCATAGCATGCTTAATGAAGAGAGCGATATCAACTTTACTCCTTGAGAAACCTTTTTCAATTATGAAGTTGTTTAGTCTTTACTACAATGCTCTAGGAGCCTGGTTCAAACCATAGAGAGCTTTATTGAGTCTGAAGACATAATCTGGACTATTATAACAACCCAACACTGTAGCACATATTGTCCGCTTTACCCAGTACATCCTTACCAAGAACCTCACCGGACTCACGGATTTGTTCCTTGTAGAGCACAGTGCATCCATAACAAGAACCTCACCAACTCTTTCGGGCTCATTCTTCACCTGCCTAAAACAGGTGATACCTTTGCAACCGAGAGTCACATATTTAGCCCAGGACTCCCTCCCTCACTTAGGCGATGTGGGATATCACATCCAAACCTGCCCTGAGGTTGCCATGTCCTCATGGCACATACCCCTGCAGACTTTTGGGAGTCAGCTCTGATACCAATTATAATGCCCCAACCTCTTAGGGTTGTTACTCCATTTACACCGTAAACCCACTATACTGACACATAAATTTCTCCACTTCCAGGGTGGGGTGGTTGGGTTCCATTTTCTAGTTTACCTAATTTCTAATAGAATTTTTACTAAAAATTTGACAGAGTTTCTCCTAAAATATCAATATTTGAACTTGATATACATCATTTATCAAATACAACAATTTGAATTAATACTTGAATTAATACCATAAAATAATAATCTAAACTGACCCATTTTATCCATAGCCCAAGATCTATCTTACATCAGAATGACACTACATCTTAGGGAAAATATATCATGTTATCACAATATTACTATATATCATCTTCTAAGACATGCCAATCCATTTCTTTAATATATCGTTTGAATTCTTTAAACTACAATTAAACCATTACATTATGAATTAAAATTTCACACTAATACAAAATGGGATTCCAATCCTTATATACAATCATACCACAAAGGTCTTCAATTTCTCTCATAAATCTTTTGCTTGCCTTATCAGCTAAAAAAATTTTAAACAAGAAGGCATGAGTCCAGGCAACTTAGTAAGTAGGCATAAGTAATAAACAATAATAATAAATCATAATTAATACACATGTTCTAACATGGAACATAAATCAAAATAACATAATCTAAATATGTCTAGGAGGCTCAACTCCTCCTCAATCCAATACAACACTCTACGCCTTTCAGGCGTATACAACCATCACCATAACTGCAATATACTTTCATCTTATTCTGAGATGTATAATACAAAAACAAACATACCATGAGGCTCAAATTCTCATACTATCCATACATATTTCTATCAATATAACCCAAGAATATCATCCATCTCCTCTATTTATGCATTCTTATCATAAAATTGGGATATGCCTTATCCCTTTCATGTAGAAGACATCCATACACGAGGATAAGCATAACATGAGGTACTTTACAGGTCATTTATTTCAATCAAAGGGATACTCTCTATCCCTTTTTATTTTCATCCATACATATTATTTATGGGATAATTCATATCCATTACATTCATACAATCACATACTCCCATTCTCTACATACTTAAGGAATATTTACTATTCCTCAATGCACATGTATATACAAAATAGATAAATATTATTTTTAAATAAGCACAGGATATCCACAATTCCTCATCCAAAACATATATACCTGGAACAAACATGGGATAACCACTATCCCCATCCATTCATTCAAGTCATACAAAGGGGCGCCTACTTACCTTAGACCTCAAGCTTCACCCATATTTCTCAAGCTGTCTTTTCATCATTCTCAGATCGTCCTGTATGGAGCAATAATGCTAATTATAATATATCATTCATAGCCAACCTCAGGCTATAATCATCAAACACATGAAACACTAGTCAAACTAGGCTTTTTCCATAATTATCCTAAGAACTCTACTTGTTTGACATATTTATCTAGCACCTCACATTATTAATATCCAAACAATATGTAAACAACTCAATTAATCTTTTAGGCTATTCAATTCATGGCTTATATAGCCTATTCACAAAAATCCTCTTTAGACCATAAGTAGAGCATAGTCCACAACTCAACTTTATAGTCCAAATCAATCCATATATGTTCTAAAATATATTAATCATACCATTAATCATTTACCCCATGGTTAATTCAACAAAAATCACAAAATTCTTAAATTTTACTCTTTATCAAAACCCTAGCTTGCCAAATCTCAAATTTCTCAAGCCAAACCATGGTAATTATTGTATTAAATCATTTCACCAGTGAATTATAAGCATATTTATCAATTTCAGCCCCAAAAATTCACTTTTCCCAAAACCTTAAAAATCCAAAATCAGAGATTTGGTTTGGAAATTGAGCTTACCTCCATTTATGAGCATAGTTGTCCTCCCCAAACTGATGACCAAGCTTCTAGTTCCAAGTGACTCCTTCCATTTTGTGAAAATCCAATGTTTCTTCCCTTTTCTATCATTTTACAAGGTTCAAATGGGTAAAAATTTGGTTTAACTGAAAGATCATAAGTTTTTCTAGCTAGGCAAGATGATTTTCTCGCTAAATAGGCAAAAAACAAAGCTAAACGGGGTTAGGGCATGAGAGGAAACGAAATGGGATAAGAATGGCTTGAAATGGACGAACCAACTTTAAAAAAGTTGGGTTATTGCCACTCGCCAACCGCTTGCCCTTAGACCGCAGGCACCTAGGATCACAACCAGTATGGCAGCTGTCTGTCATATCGCCTGCCACCATCCAACGGGGTTTTTCTCCCTGGATTTGACCACAGGCGCTTTCCTAGCCACACGTCATACCACCTAAAAAGTGTAGGCACCTGGCATTCTGCCTGGCGACCTTGTCTCCCCTATTTTTTTGGATTTTTGTATATTTTCTTTTTCCTCTTTATTTTCCATTATTTTTTCAAATGATACTAGTATAAATTTTATCAATTTACATCCCTAATTGGTTAGAAATCAAATCAAAATTTCAATTACATCTACTTGTAATTACATAATCTTAAATCATTTTATTTTAAACTAAAATTTACCATTTTTCATCATTGTATTTATAGTCCTAGTAATAATCTAATCCATAATTAACTCAAATTAACACCACAGGTGTTACAAACCACCCTCCTTACAAAAAGTTTTGTTCTCAAAACTTTCATTATCGAGCTATATTCATTCAGCACTCTATAACACCTCAAACATGGGAATCATACAATCATGATATATTGTTATTCAATTCACAACTTGTATCACTATTCTCATTTACTTCCACCCAAGTATACATCAAGATATTAAAGTCATGTTAATGGTCATTGATTTTAATAATACTTCATAATTTACAGAAAATAATCATTCATTCCATTAATTTCATGAATTCATCAATAATCAAAATTCAACACTTAGTTCCATAATTTTAATTAATATCCCCACATTTTTGAATTTTACTAAAATGTCATCATGAACATAACCACGAATTGATCTTAACAAGATCTAAACACTTTATTCATTCAATCGACGATCTAAATATTCAAGTCCATACAATCTAGTCTCTTTACAATCTTCACAAAAGCAAGAGACATTCATAAGAATCAAACTAATTTTTCTTACCAATATCGTGATTTTACATAATCATAAGCAACGCCAAACAAACATGTATCATATCAAGTCATTCTTCCAACTTATCTTCCATCACTATTAGGACTTGGCTCTGATACCAACTATAATGACCCGGCGCCCTAGCACATATTGTCCGCTTAACCCGATGCATCCTTACCAAGAACCTCACTAGACTCACGGATTTGTCCCTTCTGAAGCATAATGCATCCTTAATAGGAACCTCACCAGCTCTTACAGGCTCATCCTTTACTGCCCAAAATGAGTGATACCTTTGCAACCGAGATTCATATATTTAGCCCAGGACTCTCTCTCTCACCCAGGCAATATAGGATATCATGTCTTAGTTGCAAAGGTATCACCCATTTTGGACGGGTAAAGGACGGGCTCGGAAGAGCTAGTGATGTTCCTATTAAGGATACACTTGCTCCAGAAGTGACAAATCCGTGAGTCTGGTGAGGTTTCTGGTAATGATACATTGGGCAAAGTGGATAATATGTGCTGGAGTGCTAGGTCGTTACAACTATGAGGATCTTTAAACCTAGGAGATTGTTCTACATAAATCTCTTCATTAATGAAACCATTCAAGAATGCACTCTTTACATCCATTTGATATAACTTGCAATTCATATAGGATACAAATGTAAGGAATATTTTGATGGCTTCAATCCTAGCAATAAGGGCATATGATTTTTCAAAGTCAATACTTTCTTCTTGACAATACTCCTTTGCAACTAATCTTGCCTTATTTCTTATCACAATTCCTCATTCGTCCAATTTTTTCCTAAAGACCCATTTAGTTCCTATAACAGATTGGTGGTCTAGTCTTGGAATAATAGTCCATACTCATTTCTTTTAAATTGGTCTAATTCTTCCTGCATAGCTAAAATTCAGATTTCATCTTCCAAAGCTTGGTCTATGCAAGTTGGCTTAAGTTAAGAAATAAAAACAAAATTACCACATATTTGGTAATAAGATGATCTAGTTCTATCTCTATCGTATGCATCACCAATTATCTGGTTTTTAGGATGAGCATGCATGAGCCTCCAATCTTTAAGAAGAGATGAGTTACCTTTCTCATTTACCTCTGTTGTAGATGGTCCAGCTTCATCCATTGATGTTTTTGATTGTGGAGCTTCATCTTGTTTATCTTATAATTTTAGTTTCTCCACATTTATAGTGAGACTTTTTGTCTCATCATCAAAATCATTAGTTCTTTTCATAAAGTTAGTATGTTCATTAAATTTAACATGAATAGATTCTTCTACAATCTTAAATCATAAGTTGTATATTCTAAATGCCTTACTAACAATGGAATAACCAAGGAATATTCTTTCATCAGATCTGTTGTCAAATTTTTTAAGGTTTTCCTTGTCATCATTAAGAATGAAACATTTATAGCCAAAAGTATTGGAATAAGAATTATTTGGTTTTTTGGCATAAAACATTTGAAATGGAGTTTTGTTGATTAAGGGCCTAATGAAGATTCTGTTGATGATGTAGCATGCTGTGTTCATTGCTTTAGCCTAAAAGTATTGAGGCAGATTGTATTCACTCAACATAGTCTTTATCATCTCTTGTAAGGATCTATTTTTTCTGTCAACTACTTCATTTACTGGGGTGTTCTTGGTATAGAAAAAGTTTGAAGGATTTCATTACTTTCATAGAAATTTGTGAACCTATGGTTTTCAAAATCTCCACCATGATCACTCCTTATGGCAACAATGTGAAAGCTTTGTTCATTCTGTACATGTTTGGTAAATACTTCAAAGAATGACAAAGTTTCATTTTTAATTGCTAGAAACATTACCCAGATGAATCTACTATAATTATCTACTATGATATATACATAATGTTTTCCTCCAAGGCTTCCAGTTCTAATTGGTCTAACTAGATCTATATGTAGCAACTAAAGAGGTTTTGTTGTGTATACTTCTTTGTTAGATTTGAATGATTTCTTAACTTGCTTATCTTTCAAGCAAGCATCACACAACCTTAGTTAAATTTAAGTTTGGATAAGCTAACAACAAGGTCCTTATTGGATAATCTTTCAATTAGTTTCTTATTAGCATATCTTAGTCTTCTATACCACAACATAAATTTATTATCATTAGCAACAAGACACTTAGCTTGGATATCAAAAAGCTCAATTAAATATACATTTCCATGCCTTCTACTAAGTACAACAATTGCATGAAATTATTTAAAATTGAACAAAATTGAGATTCAAACACAACTTCACAGCCTTTTTCACAAAACTGACTAATACTATAAAGATTATATTTCAATTCTTCTGCAAGAAATACATCTAAAATTGTGCTAAATGGTGGTTGGTCGATCTTACCAATCCCAACCACTATACCTTTTCCATTGTCCCCAAAGGTCACTGTTCCACCAAATTTTATTTTCAACTCCATGAATAGTTTCCTGTTCACTATTATGTGCCTTAAGTAACCACTATCGATATACCATATGCTACTCCTTGTGCCTCTTAAGCACACCTATGTAGACAAGATTACATTTTAACTTTTGGTACACATTTGACAATGGGTCTAGATGGGTTAGTGACAGAAAACTTTGATACCCATTTCTTCTTGAGTGTCACTAATCTACCTAGTGGAGACTGAGTTGTTTTTACTATATATGCGAATTCCTTTGGAACCCAGATCATAGTTTGTTTGGGTCCTTATTTTTTTTCCAGAAACATTACTTTGTTTTCTATTTTGCTATTGTCCACCTTTTTTCTTAGGTTTCACTCTCAATAAGGTGGAACTCAAGGTCTTTTTAGGGCATTGTTTTCAGTCTTGACTTGCTCAAGTTCACTAATATTGTTTTGATTGATCTTGAGCTTGGAGCTTTCCGCCTTTAATTTGGAGCATTCAATGGCAATTTTTTTTTCATAGCCATGAAGTATGAATATAATTCATTTAACATCTCCTCGTGATTTAGAGTTTTAGTATTAGAGGTTACCTCTTCTTTATGTATGACCATGAAGCTAATTCTCATGTGAAATTCATTGTAGTCATCTCTTTTTGGTGAGTATTGACTAATTTGTGCTTCATTTTCTTCATCCTCTTTACTTTTACTTTCATTTATCATGTTCTCTAGCATTTTGCATATTGCTAGAGCCTTCTTTTTCTTTTCAAATATCTGTTGGTTATGTTACTGCTATTGTTATTCTTCTTATCAAAGTAAGAGTTATACCTCTTCTTTTGCTGATCACTTTATTTCTTGTTTGGTTCAGGGCTATCAAACTCCATGTGCCCATTCTTCCCATAATTATAGCATGTAAGAGATTCTTTGTATTTGTCTATTCTTCTTGAGTTATTTCTTGAACTGCTCCCAAATCGCTTCTTCTTCAACATAGACTTGAATCTTTGTATGATCATTTTCATGTTCTCATCATCATCTTCACTTGTTGATGCTTCACTCTGGGAGTTATCAGCTTTTGATTCAACTCTAAGGGCGATTGTCTTTTTGCCTTGGGGATCTTTTGCATCTGTTTTATCAATATTTCATGGGTTATAAGAGAACCTATGAGCGCTTCTAATCTCCTTGTGTCCAGGTTCTTTGCTTCCTGGATAGCTGTAACCTTAGGCATCTATTGCTTTGATAGTGATCTTAGTATCTTTTTTACCATCTTAGGCTATTCATATTTCTCTCTTAAATTCTTTAGCCCATTTTTAATCTTTTAGAACCTTCCAAACTGATTGGAGAAGAAAAAATTTTTTTTCAGCCAGGCAGCGTGCAAAACCCACTGCCTGGCTGCGTAATTATGCAACGCATGGAACGGGTCAGCCCA
>JAYJMB010005799.1:0-11615 GCA_036873735.1 Pouteria campechiana
GAATGATAATTTGATGGCATTTTGAAAATTCAAGAGAGTGAATGTGCATAGAAGTGGGTGGAGCATAGACTACCAAAGAAAATATAAAAGTTACGTTTTTGCAATGCCCATCCCATTTCCATCTTCCAAACCATGCTAGCCAACATAAACCCTTCTCTCCATCATCCCAATCTTCCATTTTAGACAATTTTCCTTCAAGTGATCCATAGCAAATTTTGATTCAAGTCATTAGTGGGCTATAGGATGTATTTTTCTTGAGATCAAGAAGTGGTAGTTACCCAAACTTGGCGAAGTATTGCTGATTAGTGGGACCCATCAAATGAATTTGAAGATTAAGGTAAGTGCTTAATCTACTTTTAAATGGTAATGATGTTTAGGAAGAATATTATGCAAAAGTTGATTTATTTTCAAGGAATTTCAAACCCTAATTCAAGGGGGTTTGCTGAAAATTTTAATAGGTAATTAAGGCTTTGTTAGAGGGTGGAAATTGAAGTATGAGGGCTATACAAATTGCTCAATTAATTAAGGCAAGCAAGTAGTTGTTTTAAGTCATTTTAAGTTCAATTTGATTGCTTTAAATGATTACAATTTGGGCAACTGTAGTCTGAAATTTTTTTATATGAGTTACATGATTTTAAATATGCATTATCTGCCTCATGCAACCATAATTAATGTATTATATTAGCATGAATTAAATTGCATTGAAAACAATAGAATTCAGATGAACAGTGCATTGATAGAACACCTTACCAAGTACTCCTTTTGAGGTTGATTAAAAACCAATTTAGTGATGTTATTTTGACAAAATAAAAATATCATGTTATAACAGATATAACTTAATACTATCGTATCAAATTTCATGAACAAATTACACTATTTGACAACTCAAAAAAATATGAATATTAAATACCTTGAAAATGAGATGCCGATAGCGTCCCACCCTTTTGACAATTTGCTTTATTTTTAATCTTCTCATTTTGAATTAATTTAAGCTAAAATTTTTATTGAAATTCTATTAAGGAATTGAAATAAAAAATTTCATGGGAAAAATAGATGTATAATCTTGTCTAACATTTTTTCTTTATACGTTCATATTTTAATTTTAAATTGATCAATTTACATTATTTTGACCTGAAATTTGGAAAGAAAATTATTCATATTATTTATATCTAGAAAAAAAATTTATGTCAATTTTGATATTTATAATATGGTAAATAATAATTTTTTTAAAAATTATGTACATGTATTCTATGCCCCCGGGAGTACCGATAAAATTTAATTTTGGCGCCTGATTGGCTTGGAGCCTAGTGTAGCTCATTTATATATTTTATGATGGCCATGGGGCCAACTTGTGTCTGCCATATGGTGAGGACTGGCCTAGTTGGCCAGTGGGCGGTTATGTGAGCAGCCGGCGTGGCCGAGCGTTTCTATTGGCTTGGATGGCCTAATTGCTATGATTGCCCTAAGTAGCTTGTGTAGGCGTGTTTATGGAGAATTGGTACTCTTGTGAGGTGATGAGAGCGGGGTGTCACTGGATATAATAATATGGCTGTGTGGACTTGGCAGGCTTCTAGCCAGGAGTGCCAAGATGAACCTGACACATTAAAGAGTGAAAGGGTAGTATTCTGGTTTATGTGCCTCTCAGGGAGGAGTGTGAGGATGATGGTGGGGCAGTATACGAGTATAAGAGGTAATCGTGGATTGGAAAATACAAAAGGGCAGTATGACGTATCAGTATTCAAGTTAGTATTAATCGATTAACTATGTATACGATATCATTATGAGTATGCATATGAAATAATTAATGAGATGTTAATATTAAAATCTTAATGAACTTGGCCACTGACTAACTATGACATCCTGCATATGGCATGGCATGTTTTTCCTGTTTGTATCATTGTTTACTATTCTATTTGGCGTTGTTTATTACATTACTTATAGTCTTATTTTTTTGCTTACCTCCTTATTGAGTTTTGCCCAGACTCACCCATTTATTTAAATTTTAGCTGACAGGTTAGAGGACAGAGCCCAACAGGGTGTTGGGTCTCGTGATGGGGCTAGGCTATGACACCAGTAGAGGCTCTACTCTTTTTCATGATGCATGATGATGTATATTGTTGGATGGATTTTGGATATATATTAGACAGGTATATTACTTAGTTTTATAGCGTGTCATGTTATCGCGTGAGTGTATATGATTTGATTGTTAGGGTACAGTATACCCCGATCCTGGTCTGTGGGTGTTGTAGTGATGTGTGTTTGGAGGCAGCAGTTATATCATTTGTGTAGAAAATGGTAGGGCTTGGAGGTGGCCATATTATATTTGAATATTTGGTTTATAATTATCGTGGTTTAGCATGTTGTATACAGGATAACGATGGTAAATCAGGGGAGACTCTATCGGAATTTTCTCTGAATTTACCACTAGTAACACTCCAGGGAGGAGGGGTGTTATAGAATCACAAAAGGAAATCTTTTTAAACTCTAAGGGGGACAAAGCATAGTAGAGGCAATTTGTTGCCTTGGCATCACATTCTACTACTTGAATGTCTTCTGGGATATATTTATCTTCTGTATTGAGGACAACCTTTCCATGTTTTATTGTTAGCCACAATTAGTAATCTGTGGCGATCATAAAGTTTTGCATATGCATTTTTCAGTACCCATAATTGGTTCCATCAAAGAATGAGGGTCTAGTAGTAGGCCATCCCTTAGCTGATGTGTTGTGGAAATAACTGGCCATTGGGATCACTTCACAGATTATATATCTTGGTTTTTAAGAATCATAAGTGAAGCCCACTCTAATGCCAATTGTTGGTCCTTACTTATGAGGTCAAGAAGGAGGAGGCGGGGGGAATTGAGCTTTTAAAAATTTGGCCAAATTAAAATAATGGTGCTGAGATAAAATAATGAGAATCATGTGCACACTTGAATACAAATTTTTATAGTGGTTCAGCCCAATCAAGGTTCCTACTCTACTTCTCTTAGTCAATCTTTCTTGCTACACTCAGGTTTTACTAACACTTGATCAACACTCTAATCAAATACACTTTTGGTTTTTAGAGCTCACCAATAACTCTAACACTTCAAAAAAATGTCTTTTTTACTTGCTGAAACCAACATAAACAAACATCAAGCCCCTTGCTTGCTATATTAGAAATCAGAAATAAAATTTGTATAGATATATGCCTCTTACTTAAGCTTTTTGAGTACACAAGTAATTCAAAGCAATAAATGATATAATAGTAAAAGCAATAAGTTCAAACTCAACATTTCATGTAGATTTGGCTTTGAATCGTTGTTCAGAGTTTAGCGCTGATAGGTGAAAATTTGGAAGAATGCTTGAATGCTTGTGAATGCTTGTGTTAAATCTCTCAACTACATGTCTTCCAGTGATTTGAATCTTTTTTATAGTCTTGGAAGAGCTTTTAGCCGTTCATTATTACTTCATGCAATTTTCCAACCATTTCAGATTACATTTTCTACTCAATGTAATCTGCCTTAGAACATGCTTCAAAACTTTTGAAATTATGCTTCAGAACTTTTGAAGTTACGCTTCAGAACTTTTGAAGTTATGCTTTAGAACTTTTAAAGTTAAATGCTAGAGCTTATGAAGGTTGATTGCCTGTCAATTTCCGCTGATGCATTTAATTTTAGAGCTTCTAAAGCTCTCTTTTAGATCTTCTAAGCTTTGGCTTGGTTTGTACTTTGTTCTAGCAATACACTTTAGATCATCTGAAGCTGGTCTCTTACATTTTGATTCCTTCGGGTGAATGACACTTCCAATGACTATGCTTTCTCTTCTAAAACCTGTATTTATCATCTGAAGCATCTTTTGAAGGACTTTCTTGTTTTTTATTAAACGTTGGATTGTTCCTTTTAACCTCTGAAGCATGGAACCTCACCTTTTGAAGATGTTATGAAGCTTTCGGAGATAGCTTTCAAATCTTCTGACTACTTAACCTGTGAGATCTTTAGACTAGAAGTTCACTTCTAAAGTTTGCATTCACCATCACTCTGAAGTTTTCAGAATTAGTTTTTGTGTCTTTAGACTTGGCTTGTAGATCTTCTGAAGGCTTCTTTATGTTCTAAACTTGTTCCATTTGATTTTAGAAGTGTTCTAGCCTATCTGAAATCCTTTTCTAAGCTTAGAATTATCTTTCTTATAGCATTTATTGGTTATTCTTCCTCTAATAACTCAAGTGTAAGGGTTTTCAATCATGATATGATCTTGTTTACACTCTCCATTACTTAGAAGTTACTTCCCTAATTGAATTAACCTATTTCATTCACTTATTTCTGCAATACTTGGGAATGTAACTTGTTAGTACTTTAACTTTGCACTCACATGCTTGCTCATCATCAAAACTTAGCTACTTAATTACATTCATCATCAAAATTTAGCTAAGTGAAGAGGTTTAGGTTAAGCACCCCTCCTCTTGAGCTACCTTAAGTAAGGGACCAACAATTGGTATTAGACTGGGCTTCACTAATTATCCTTGATTACAAGAAAACATAACTTATGAAAAGATCCCAAATATGGCCAGTTACTTTCACAACAAATCAGTAGAGTGACAATCCACATCCAAGCCCCCTTTATTTGATGGATCAAATTATGGGTACTGGAAGAAGATACAAAATTTTATAATAGCCAAAGATTACAAGTTGCAGTTATAATAAAAAATAGAAAGATTGTCCTTAATACTAAGGACAAATACACTACTAAGGACATACAGGCAGTAGTACATGATGCAAAAGTAATAAATTGTCTCTACTGTGCACTTTCCTCCTCTAAATTTGAGAATATTTCCTGCTATGATTCTGCCAAGGAAATCTAGGATAAGTTACAAGTTGCACTCGAAGGTACTAACCAAGTAAAAGAAACTAAGATTAACCTTCTAGTGCAAGAATAAGAGTCCTTCAACATACAGGAGTTAGAGATAATCTCTAAGATGTTTGAAAGATTTCAGAAGATCACAAATGGGCTGAAGAATTTGGGAGAAAAATATGAAAAGCCCAAGCTAGTGAAGAAAATTTTAAGGTCTCTACCCAAGCATTAGCTGTGTAAGGTGACCACAATTTGGGAAGCCAAGGACCTAGATAAGATGACAATAGAAGAACTCATGGGATCTATAATGAACCATGAAGTGTTGATGAAACAGAAGGTTCTAGAGGAATCCAAAGGTAAAAGAGCAGTTACCTTAATGGCTGAATCTGAAGATGATGATTCTCAAGGAGAGGCATCAACAAGTGGAGAAGAGGATGAGGATATAACAATGATAACAAGAAGATTTAGAACAATATTAAAGAAAAAGAAGTTCAAAAGTAGTTCAAAAAGCTTTAGTAATAAGGATAAGAAGAAGGAAGTTCCAATTTGCTATAATTTCAGCAAGCCAGGACACATGAGGTTTGATTACCTTGAGCTAGACAAGAAACAAGTAGACCAATAGAAAAAGAAATAAAATTCTTACTATGATAAGAACAACAACAACAACAACAACAACAATAACAACAATAAAAGCAATAAGAAATTTGAAAAGAAAAAGAAGGCAATGGCTTCTTGGGAGATATTGTAGAACATGGTGAATGATAGTTTGAGTAAAGTTGAATTGGAACATGATGCATAGATCAGCACACTCACTCCAAAAGAAAGAAATCAGGAAGATCACTACACAAAAATCAGCTTCATGGCCATCCATGATGATGAGGTAAACTCTGAACCTGAGAATCTAGACCTTGAAGAAGTCTTGGTAAAATTGTATTATGAGTTCAAGGATTTAAAGGCCAAAAATAAAAAGGAAAAAAAGGAGCTAAATAAAATGACAAGTGAATGCTCCAAGCTAGAAGAAGAAAATACTAAGCTCAAGATTAGCTGATGCACCAATTTTTTGGTGTAAATTATACCACAAGTATAAGGCGTGAAGTTTTGTAATATAATGATGAGAGAATGTTGCCTTCACAAGGATTGAAGATCTTAATTAATCACAAGCTATCATAAAATAATCCTAATTTTATCCGGCCACTTAAGATATAAGGCATTGAATAATAAGTAGAATGGGCAAGCATTGATAAGAAGTAATCATGGTATGAAAACTCTAGAGGATTGATTTCATTTACGCTTCAATCATGGTGTTTACAACTCATCCTATGTTGATCATTGCATTGGTTTGTAAATTAAGAATGCTAAAACACTCAACTCCCTGTCTTGAGTGCCAAGTCAAGAATCTATTCCAAAAATTCTAATTTTGATATCCCTAAAATAATTAAAATATTAGGAATGCATTAAGACATATGAATCTATGTAATGAATTCATAAAAACTAGAAGCTCTACCGAGTCATCTATGATTTTATGTTGTTATGCCTAGATCCTATTCAGGATTAATTCTCCCAAGTTTCACACGCTAAATACTTGATCATTTAATAAATGGCTAGTAAATTGAAAGAATTAATCATAAAACATCACAAATAAACTAATAACAATGTCAATCACCTAATTCATTGATCACACCATGAAATCCACATAAGATCCATCTCTCTCTAGAAAGAGGAGTTTAGCTACTCATAATGATGATAAAAATAATTTCAAGCATTCTAAACATGATTCAAATTTAAAGGAGGAACAAGAAAGAAAGATAAAACTCTGAGTTGATGATCTTCCTCTAGATTTGCACTATGAAGTCCTTCTCCCCCAATTCTGCATCTCTCCTTTGTTTCCCTCTTCTCTCCTCTCAAAAAGCCTCCCGAAAACCCAAAAAATGCCAGTCTCCCCAAAAGCCCCCCTTCATAATTTCTCTTTAGGGTCAAATTATAATGCTTCACATTCTCCACGCGGGCATCACGATGCCCAAGTTGCTGCCCGCAACTTCCTTGCATCATTTGCCTACCTCGTTGTTCACCAAAAAGAAGTTTAGCATTTTGACCATAAGTTTTGCATATGATATCCGAATCATGTTATTATTGATTTTTTAGAAACATAATTTTAAGGGATACACTTTTATGTTTAACACATTTTCCATATTAGCCTACATCTATGCCAAAAATGGTTTACAATTGGTACCTTTGGAATATTAAGAGGTTTGAAGTGTGAGACAGTTACAGTGTTTTGGCTGTAACTTCATATTTGATCTTCAAATCCTATGATTCTTGATTTTTTGAACAACTAACTTGAAGGGCTAAAACTTCCATGTCAAATATATTTTCTAAATTAGTCTGAATAGGTGCCAGAAATGGCCTTAGAGTGATGTTTTTTCATATTTAGCTCCTTTTTGACATGTTTTGACACATGAAACACCAAATAACTCCATTAAGTGCAATATTTAATTAAATATGATTATAATCTAATAAAATTATTTCAATTAAGGATCTAAAGCATGTGAATTTAGGTATTAAAATATTATAGATTATGATCTCATCAAATACCCCAAAACTTAGCTTTTGATCATTCTTAAGCAAAATAGCAATCATTTCTCATGAGACATTCAAGATAATGTTTCTTAAATAATCAAGAACATGCTAGCAAAGTTTTACATGTACACATAACTCATAAATCATTCAAAACACTTACTAAGTAATCTCATGAAACTCATGTGCCATCAATCTCTCCATAAAGTGAAATTGTGTGTGCTTTATCAATCTCATGCTACATGAATGTTTCTTAATCAATAACATTCAATTCAGTGATTCTAATGATCTTCATAAAACATCCCATAGGTTTGATTTTCATAATCCTTCTCCACTAATGTAAAAAAATCTATCTACTTGGATTAATAGGTCTTTGTTAAGCTTGTAATGGGGCCATGATTTTGGCTTACAAAAGAAAAGGAATAAAGATTCAACGAATTCGCAT
Source organism: Pouteria campechiana (assembly GCA_036873735.1). Lineage (NCBI taxonomy): Eukaryota > Viridiplantae > Streptophyta > Magnoliopsida > Ericales > Sapotaceae > Pouteria > Pouteria campechiana. Next base: position 7,848 of record JAYJMB010005799.1, read on the forward strand.
ATGAATGTTCACTCTCTTTGCTTTTTGTTTGCTCTTATCTTTCTTTTTATAAGCTTTATGATTAGCTCATAATTAATCATATTTTAAATACCTAGATTGGCATGTTTTTGTCTTTAAATGATATGATTTCATTGCGTTACATTCATATTAGATTAAATATTGCACTCAATGGATTTATTTGTGTTATAGGTCAATTTGGAGGAATTGAGGTTACTTTGGGGCTAAAATATGCTATTTTGGAGCAAAGGTCTTCATGGAGACACACATCATTATGGGAGCATCAATCTTAACCTCTGATCAAGCGTCAATCATGAAGTTTTAATATGAATTAGGCACAAGTCAGATGGTGGGACATGAATGTAACAATTCACTTTATTACTTCTACACCTCCAAACTTATTTTCTTTTGACTTTGTTGGGATGTGATCCCCCAATTGAAGAATGAATTATTACAGATTTCTGTATTTTTATCCTTTTTCTTTTCCTTTTGGCATTTTTCTTTTCAAACCCTTAAACTTATCTTCTTTCACTCATACCTCTATAACACCCATGTGTATAGAATAAGTCTCTTAATAGGTCAAACATGGTTTTTTAGGCTAAAAGGGTGTGGATATTAATTCAAAAGAAAGAAAAGTTGAATAGTGTTCTTTCACATGCTTTTTATATGTCATTCCTTCATTAGGTCTCAATGACGACATTGTTAGGATTATTATATATAATTTTGATGATAACAAAACTTGTGTTAAGATGAAATGATATGAGTGGTTAAATTGTTAATAATGAATAATTATGATTTAATGATTATTGTTTGATATGGGATGACATACTGACATACAATCATTTTTAATATATTAATATTTCTAATGCATTCAATTTTGATACTTATATATGCTAAATTATATGATTTGCACTATGCCTTATTGAGTTATCATATTATGTGCCTAAATAAAGGTGTATATTATCCATACTCCACAACATGTGTAAACTATATGAGGATAAATATATTTTGATTAAAATAAAATATATTTTGATAAAATGACATATTTCAAGGATAGTAATGTAGCAAGTGCAAAATTACGATCGGCTTCATGAACCATCTGCTATGTTTAGAGGGATTAAATTACTGAAAATATGAAGATCATGGAAGAAGAAGAAGAAGAAGAAAATAGAGGCTTCGAGATATGCTACAATGAGCTTGCTTTGTCTGAAAAATCCAAAGAGAAATTCCCACAGACAAATGCAAGGCAACAATAGCTACAATCCTAAGACAAAGCCAAGGCCACTAAGTAGAAACTTTGTCTGAGAATATAATCTCAGACAATCTAGAATGGCCAAGAAAAAATTCATCCAAGGTAAAGTAAGGAGTAATCTTATCAAGAACTTGGACAAATGAAGAAAGAAGAAAGACAAAGAAAAAGTTGCTCGAACAATCACACACAAAGAGAAGAGACTTTGTCTAACTGACAAAGGCCGAAGACAAAATTCATGTATTTTAAGTGGTTGTTAAAATATTTCAATGAAAAACAAGGTGTGTTTGTGGGATCCCATAGTAGCCCTTAATTGGTTATAACTTAGAAATTATAACAACAGCTTCTATAATGCACTGAATCTATGATTAGTGGTTGGTTAACACTGGTCCAACTTCGATGATGTGAGAATGCAACTCTAGCACTTGAAAGGCATTTAGACCACCCCTATATATGGGTAGTGATATGGCCAAATTGCAGTATCTTGAAATTGTGTTCAATCAACTTGACATGACTGATTGTAATTGTTTTTGCATGAGGAAAACATGTTAACTTAACTTATGATATATGTTATATATGTAGGGCCTTTGATCATTACATGGAAGGGAAGTTATGAAATGTGAAGCGTTGTGGAATGGTCTCAAGTAAGGTATATAGGCTCATTTTCTTCTGTATACATGAATGTATGGATTGTTGGGATAATAAGTATCTCATAAATATGGGCATCGTGTTTTCAATTGATGTGTATTGTATAATATATATTGTTTGGTGATAGAATGTATTGCATATTTTCTTATATGAAATGATGTTAATTACATTGCATGGACACATGGAATGTTGGTGATAATGAGTATCCCATTGTGTTACATTAACTAATGTTTATTTTAGTTTGTGATTGTATGGATTTTGGGGATAAAGAATATTCCATGTTTTCATACACAATGAGAATATTATACTATATGAATGTGTAAATAGTTGGGGATAATAAGTATCCCATGATTGTATTGAATGATAATGATGGATGTATTGCATTGTAATTGAAATGATGATGTTCCTATTGTTTGAGTGATTCACATTTGGATGTTTGTTGAATTGAAATGTTGCTGATATTGCCTTGTTTTAACACTCCATCATGAGTCATGAGTCATGAATCATGGTGGATAGAATGAGTTAGATGATATGCGATGGTATTATGTGAAATTGCAGTGGATAAGCTCAGTAGGGGGTGCTAAAGCCTCGAATTTCTATGTTTGGTAGAGGTGGATAAGCCCCATAAGGATGGTACATCTTCGCATGTGAATTTGATAGATCCCTATAGATAGATGGCCTGGATATGTCGTGCCTTGGCATAAATGCTAGAATGGCGTGAGTATGATAAACAACTGTGGGGTGTTGCCTAGCCTGCGTGGCATGGTTATGATATGATAGACATCCTAAGGATGTCGCAATGCTTGAGTGCCATGTATGATATGGCACCTGGATAATAAATATGAGGTGCACCTAGGGTGAGTGTATATGGAGTATATGATAATTCAAAGAAATATCTTTGGAAAGGAATAACTTGATGGTGAAATTTATGAGAATGGCCATCATAATGATATCCGGTTACTGACTACAATTGAAGAGAGAGACTTTGATGATAAATTAATATATGAGCCTTGATTATGAGGGTGGATGGTTATGAGAGCTAGGATTATGAAATTGAATGCATCATGAGCATGTGGATAATGTTGCATTGTCCTACAATATTAGGACATTAAGTATGATATTGTTTATTGTATTTAAGAATGATTTTTAAATGATTAATTATTATTATTTTTAAATTTGCCTACTTAGTGAGCTTGCCTAGAATCACACCTTCTTATTCTTGGTTTTTAGCTGACTGGTCAAGCATGGGAGCCCAACTAGGGTTGGTGCTCGTGATTGGGCTTAGATGACGGCCTTAACAATGGTATAATGAATTTGGGGTTTTGCAGTCCCTTATAACGTATGTGTATTTGGTAATCTTGAAATATTTCTAGTTTTGATGTATATTGTTAGATAAATGTATTGGCATGTCATTATAGGTGAATGTATGTGGTCTATGAATGCATTCTATTCAAATCCAGTTATGCCATTGCCATGTGGTTTCGATTTTGGGCAGAAGTATGTGAGTGTGCATTTATGTTGTGTCAATGATGTTCAATTGATTAGAAATATGGAGTTATGTGAGAAATGTTGTATAGGTGTGCATTTATATTTCAAGGGAGACTTTGCCAAATTTTGGGAAATTTTTGATAGCTTGGGTAGCGGGTTGTGACAACCCTTTGCCCTAGCCTCTTTTATGCTTTATTTCTTACCATTTTAGCTAGAAAATAGTCTTGTGAAGGCATGTAATCCATCATCGCTACATCTAAACCCAAGTTCCATCTATTTGGACAATGGAGAGACAATGAAAAGTCATTTTGTAGTGATTCGTGGAGGATTCCTAGAGATTTGAGGTCAGATTCTTATTTTAGTGTGGAAGTAACCCATGAAATCGA
>JAYJMB010005800.1:0-11613 GCA_036873735.1 Pouteria campechiana
CGGACAACATACCTCTTATATGATTGATCATGCATCTTGGTTCTACAGATGCATTCAGGAAATGGATTTTCATAGAAAGATTCCTCAGTTCTAAACCTTGCCCGTCCTTAGATCCCTGGAAAGGAACCAAACCTTTTTCTAGGAGCCTCTTGGCTGCAAATTTAGAAGACAATATTAGGCCATGGTAAGAAGGAAGGCAAATCTTTCCACGTGCATGTGTCATCATGATTTCTCACCAACATGATCTATATCAGTTAAGGATGCATTTGGTTCATAAAATTGAATTGGAATAGAATTGGATTGCCATGAACCGTGGGATTTGGAATTTCTGTTTGTTTCATATGTGTCTAATTTCCATAGAATTTTGATGTGTTTTATAGGAGTCTAATGTCCATGAAATCTCAAATTGTAGCTGATGGTAGAAATAATAGATAAATTTTGGACAACCAGCCCTAATCCACATGGGAAACATAAAAGGTTGGGCTTTGGAGGGATTCTAGTTGCTACGGGAAAAGGAATCCATGCAATATATGCCCTCAAATCCACCTGGGGGAATCAAAAACTTGACCACGGGATTCTAATTTCTATGCTATTCTCTGAACCAAAACACACCTGAACCATTCCAGTCAGCAAGTTGACTGAATGTTAAGAATTTGCTTCAACAAAAATAAAAATATGGAACCTGTGCTGATGCATCTTAATTCCAAGTGATGACAAGGATGATCCTTCTTCCAGTTCTCTTCTTTCTAGCTTATCGAACAATTCTACCAGTCCCTTCCTGAGAAATTGTTCAAATTTCAGTGGATAATAAAAAGTTAGAGTATTTCAAGGGTGTTCCCGGTGTGAACACTCTGACTCTTAAATTAATAAGGGGACTCTTTTAGAGTTGAGGGGATAGTAGCAAAAGTTTGTGTTTCAATGCATATACCTTGGTGTATTTATAGTTGAGCATGGTGCGTAGCAAGGATGCATATATAACTTGTACGCAAGTGGGAAGAAGATTCTTGCTTAGAGAAGGAGTCATGGGGATACAAATCTTGAGTCCCGATCTTATAGAATTATGTAGTAGCTGGAATAGATATCTTAATAAAGTAAGGATCTGATGTGATACGATGTCAACAGAATAATAAAATAAGATATCTATGTTAGAGTTTACTGAAACTTGTGAACAGCATACCAACCATTCATACAACAGCATACCATTTTATGGAAAAGAGAGGGGGCAATGATGAGTACCTATCCGAGTGATTGTCTTCCAATGCCCTCCACAGCTCTCGCCATGTTACCTGAATACGATGGTACGAAGACATCAATTTCTACAGACACTGTGTAATCGAGTGCTGCCGCTTGAGATGAATGGTTAGCAAACATTCTCAGTTCTTTTGGATTTGCTACCATCTCCTGCCATCATTTAGGAAATCTGTTAGGAATTTTGCCCCATCTGAAGGGTAATCTGTTAGGAAAACTTTTGAATACTCAATTGAACCAAATTGTTAATGCAAGCAAAGAAAGTTTAAGCATAGGCTAAGTACCACAATTTTCCAACCTGCTCCTTTTCTTTTCGAAAAATATCAAATTAAAACCTTGTTGTAATTCCCGTTTTCTCTTTAAAATAATAAGCAAACCCCTTTCCATGGTATTTGTATATGTGCATGAATATGCAGGTACATGCACAGGCATGTGTGTGAAACCCCTAATTGTGATTCCATTGGTTAGGCTTCAAATTAAAATAAATGAAATATCCATTTGGGGGCTGGTTCACCGTAGACAACCACAATCCAACATTGTCAGTTGCTTTAACAGTTGAGCTCTTGCATTTTATTTCACAGAAGCATACAATTGCAGCATTAATTACTTAAGAATCATGAGTGCATTTGGTTAATAGGCTTCACAAAAACTAACAAACCTTGGAAACCAAATTTGGAAAGCGAGATCTAAGGTCCGAGAGGCGCCAATCACCACCATATATTTCACCCACCGCAATGTAAATCCAAGTGGATGGAGGGTAACCTAGAGTTTGCAAAAAGATCCCCACCTCCTTTGTAGTAAGTGGGCAATAACCTCCAAGTCTCTGTTCTGTTGAGTTTATCCTCTTCATTTTCCAGTGGTATGTGTTTTCCCTACAGGCAAATGGACATGAAATCATTGACTGATTGCATTTGTAATTTAAAGAGGCACTGGATAACCAGCCATCTGAAATCTCCATCTTTCACATGTTCTAGTACCATGCATGTGCGAAAACTTCATCAGGTGTCGGATGAATCCTACCATATGAGTTCCACACATGGGACAAAATGTGTCAAATCCTTCGGAATTTTAGAATGTTTACTATAACCATCCAATTTGTCCATTCATGTGCAGTCTCTGATACTTCAGGGAAATGACCTACATCCTGCAGGCAACGATCCATGTATGCTGAGGCAACCTGATGAACCACCTGGACCTTGCACGACCCATGTTGCCAAATTTAGCCGCCGTCTTATCATCCTCCGGCACGGCGGATGTGTACAGCCTGCAAAATGGCCCTGGTAAAAATCACATACGATCTCTTATCTATCACGATTATGCTAAGTGGGACGCTAAATAATGAAACAGCGATGTAGATTATGTATTAATTTTCTTTACTTAGTTTGAAACGTTGAAGGAAAAATAGACATTATTTAAGTGTATAAAATAACTATTATACTAAAATATTCATTTTACTATAAATTAATAATTTAAAGCATTAGATTATTAGTGTTTCGTCATTTACCATTTATAATGATATTATATTTCTATCTTAAAGCTTAGATCAAGCCAAAAACCATGAAATTTTCAGATCATTATTTGGTAATTTTGTGTTACACCAACCAGAATTACGAATTCCATAATCTAGTTGAACTAATGCGAATGCCTATGAGATGTTATTTTCGCCACGTCTTTTCCTGCACCTCTATTTTTTATTGATTAATACCTCTATGAACATTACCATTGCAACAGGCAATGCTCTTATAAACTATCAAAACAGTGACATTTTTAAACTTTAACGAATATACTCAGTATATTTTCTTGAATTATAAGAAAACATTCAAAAATCTTATTATAAAGCATTATTCTTTCTCAATTACTTCTTTCAAATATAGCATTTGCAAAATATATGATTCGAGACTTTTGGGTCGATGTTGTCCTCACATATAGGTTGGAAGTATGTCAGCAGGATCTTTTATTTCTTATCAATAATTTTGGGTAGTGATTCGGAAAGGTTCACCTGCTTGATAAAATCTAAGCTGACCATCATATTTAACACTATTCATTTAACTCAAATTGTCGAATTAACTTTGAGCAAGCTTTTATGTAAATTCAAACATTTAAAAATCTATAAAGCATGTTTCATACATGAAAACTACTTATGCCAACTCGCAAATTCAATGGTTTAATATTCGGGTAGGCATTTATGTTGACAACTACCTGAAACTATTTATGCCAACTAAAAACGAGTATTAAGCACTTCCACAGCTCAATCTGCTGTGTTTCCTCTTCACCGTAACGGCAGCATGGATGTGCAGGAGATTGATCAGCACGATCAGATAGATGAAGATCATCGAGGCCCGCCCATTAATCTCCACTGCAAATCGGAGTCCTTCAACAAGTTCCAAAAAGGCTTGGAGAGGAGTAACACGACGAAGGAAAAGTGTTCTTGGCTGCGCTCCCAGTTGATTGGAGCTGGCCTGGAGTTTGATACGCCTTTCGGGAAAAGAATCCTCACCTACGCAGATCACACCGCCTCTGGCAGGAGCTTGCATTACGTCGAAACTTTCATCACCGAAAACGTTCTCCCATTTTACGGTAAGCCCTTGATCAGAACCAAGAAATCGTCATAGTTTTATGTTGGATGTTAGCTCATGCTTGGGCGATTCTAATAACAACTAACCAAATCATCAGATGTTTGCTGGTGAGTGCCTTAACAGTTCCTTTCTAGATTGATTTTCTACCATCAGGTCAGAAATCAACATTCAAGAGGCAGTCCATGTACGCAAACGAAAACTGTATAATATCAGCAACTTAAGTTGAAGATGAAGTTCGTGGGCAATTGAAAACGTTTTGAATTATAGGTAAATTCTTCTAGAGTCAAAGCCGATCAACAAAGGTGTTAGGGTCTCGCCATCTAGCAAGGCAGAGAAAAAGTCAAAGGTGTAGGGTGATCCCAACATTGCACCCTGACACTTGCAAATCAATAAAAGACCTTACTAGGGGTTACGAGAAATAAAAAGTGCTTATGTAATGAGTTGATACGTAAAAGGGTCAGTATTATATGTTGGGATAATTGTGATTAGACGAGGTTTTGTAGCTGAAAATGTATTTTTGGAGACTATACTGCTTTACTCTTATAAGGAATCTTAGAGCCGTACTCCAGGTAGAGTTATGTGAAACTGTGTAGAGTTGTGGAAAATTGGACTATGCCTCTTATTAAAATTCGGAAGCTGACGTGGATTAATTTTTATACAGTAGTATTTCTCGTGTTATGGTTTCTAGTACAGTTCCCCTGGAGAAGATGTAGTAAAACTCGTCTGGGAAAACACGGCACGTGGCCTTCTCTATCACCATATGAAATGAGGAAATGCTGGATATATCATGCTTTCTTATCTGGTGACATGAATCACAGGGTCATGGTTTTCTCACCATGTGAAATGAGGAAATGCTAGATATATCATGCTTTCTTATCTGGTGACATGAATCACATGGTCATGGTTTTCCAAGAGGCGATCACGTTCTATGGGTAATATTAAAAAGAAGAAAAAAAATCGTCCTTTAACTTCATCCAATCAGATTCTATTTATAATAAAAAAAGAAAAAGAAAAATCCACGTAGGTTAAATGTGTCCTTCTACTACAAAATTTCAGCGTGTATGGGTGACGAGAGGAAGACAACTCATAGCCAGCGAAAGTACCCTTAGGAACCGTTTCGTTACTGCGAAAATCAAACTTTTGAATCAATTTTTTGATTTTTATATTGTTAACAAAATAAATAATACCGTTCAAATAATGCGTCCTAATCATAAAAGATTGAACCGTTTAATCTGGTTAGATGATCATTTGTTTCCATTTCCATTAAAATGGTTTTCTTTTCTACCCTAAACCTAGCTTTCTTGATGACCGAACAACCAAGTTTTTCTAACCATGCATTTTTCCCCTTTGATTTTGTGCTGATTTAAAAGTCCACCATCTAATTTTCCATCGGCTTGACGCTTCAGCTACATGTGGAAGGAGTTAGAAAGAGAGCTTTTTTCCAAAATAGCGCTCCACTATCCCTTCCTGCCCAACCTTTGGGTTTTCCCGATCAGTACCCAAGTTTTATCTCACTTTTTCCAAATCGATGGCCGGATTGGAAAACGCGATTTCAAAAATGCCCCTGAGAAGCTCGTAACGGGAGAGAGCATTTTCAATCTACCCTAACTGTTCTCCCTTCCCGCATCTCCCCGGCAGCGGTTTTCTCCTTCCCGCACCTCCCTGGCAGCGCTGCATCTCCTTCTCGCACCTCCCCAGCAGCGGAACGAGGGAATCAGAATTTGGTACAGAAAAAATGAACTTCTTGAAATGCTGTCGAGTGGTAGAATGCCAAGAAATCGAAAGCATTATAGATGGAGGCCGTATGAAGAAATGCATCAGGTGGCAGTTCTTGGAGGCTCTCTTACTTGAGAAGCTACCCGATTTAAGGAGCATATGGGGGGGGCCTTTACCCCCCATGAAACGAGATGTTTCCCCAGCCTCAGAATTCTGAATTTGATAGTCTGTACCAAGTTGCGAACCACGTTCTCAGGAGGGCTCATACAACACATCTCAAACCTGGAAGAATTGTGGGTTGAAGATTGCTTGGAACTAGAAGAGATAATTAACATGGAAAAAGGGTGTGATGAGATTGAATGAGACAGAATACCACTCCCTCGGTTGAAGAACTTGTGTCAGAAACAGCTGCCAAAGTTGACAGGCACTTGCGGCAAAGGACCCTCCCCCATGGGTTGGTCATCACTGGAGGATATTTTCAATAATGGATGCCACGGTATGAAGAGTCTCACCTCCCCGGCAGCGGTTTCCTCCATCCCGCACCTCCCCACTTTTACGAGCTTCTCATGGGCATTTTCTACATTGAGTTTTCCAATCCGACCGTCCGGCGAAGTCCGATGACGACGGGCACCGATTTAGAAAACGGAGATAGAACTTGGGCACCAATCTAGGAAAACTCAAAGGTTGGGCACTAAAATGGGATTTAGCTTGGCATCATTTTGTAAAAAGCTCGTTAGAAAGAGAAGAGAGAGATGTACACCTGTTGGATCCTTTTTCATAAAAAGTCAAATAGATGTCACATTTATAGCCACACTTGAATACTCCTCTTGAACTTGAGATTTAGTACTCTGCTTGTACTTGAGATTTGAGGTGCAAGATATTTGAAATTTGAGTTAAGAAAAAGAGGGTCTGGCCTTTCTAAAGAAATTTGAGTTAAGAAAAAGAGGGTAAGGCCTTTCTAACCTTTGAGTTGGTCATATCATATGATCAACTCAATACTCCTTGGTTTTATTTTTACTTTTATTTTTGCTTGAAGCTTGGCTAAGAGTCAAGTGAAGAACTTGATAAAAATAAATAAACAGCGCAATCTGATTTCCAATATCATCTACAGCAACACCAGCTGAACTTCAACCTAATGAGTACTACGCCGAGTACCCCAACTGTGGGTTAACATCGCTCTCAGGTGTTTACCATTTTGCGGTGCTACCGCTATTGGAGTTTTACCACTCCTTTGGATACTATCGCTCTGATATATTTTTTCTCCGAAATGCTCTTTGTAAGTTTAGGTTTCTATTTTCATTTTTATACTTCTGGAATCCTTTTCTATTATAGATTTAGGTTCCAATTTTCTTTTCCATGCTTCTGAAATCTCTTATTATTTTAGTTTCAAGTTCTGATTTTACTTTTTTATTTTCTGAAATCCCTTCCTATTTTAGATTTAGGTTTTAATCTTCTTTTTCATGCTTCTGAACTCCCTTCCTATTGCAAGTTTGGTTTTTTATTTTGTTGATTTCCTGAAATCCCTTCTTATTTCAGGCTCAGATTTTGATCTTCTTTTTTATGCTTCTAAAATCACTTTCTATCACAGTTTGAGTTTCGATTTTATTGATTTTGTAAAATCCCTTCCTATTTCAAATTTAAGTTCCGGTCTTCAATTTTATGCTTCTGAAATTTCTTCTTATTTCAAGTTCTAGTTCTAATCTTCTGTTTCATGCTTCTGAAATACCTTCTTTTTGCATGTTCGAGTTCCAATTTATTTGGTTCCCCAAAATCCCTTCTTATTTCAGGTCCTGGTTTTGGTTTTCTATTTTATGCTTCCAGAATCCCTTTTTATTGCAGGTTCAAGTTTTGGTTTTCAAGGTTAGTTCCCCAGAATCCCTTCCTATTTTAGGTTTGGGTTCCGATCTTGAGTTTTGTTTCAATAAAGGAGCGGAGTCATTCGTAATAAAAGATGCTTCATCAATTAAAAATATAATATTTTACAAAAAAGTATAATATGAATACTCAAGGACATGAAAATCGCAAACATGAATTTACTATAGCATAAATATTCAAGTAATAAATTAATCTACTTAGCTTAATTTCTTCCTTCGATGGAGATCATGTTATAGTCTCAATTGTTAGAAGATTGGCTTCTGTTGCAATATATCTTTCTTATTCTTTGAGAATCATTTCTCTTTGCCTACCGGTGTCCCCCTTCTATTATTTGCACATTCTCTTTCTCATCCATTATCAATTGCATATCATTATAGTCTTCCTCTTCTGATTAAATTTTCAATTTCTTCCCTGAGTTGCCTGCAGTCTTTGGCATTTCGGCCCTATCTTTGTAGTAGAGACAATATTTCAAGGATTCTTGCCTGCTGGGATTCGAATTTAGTGGGCAGGTTTGAGGAAGGTTGGCTTGATTTTTGATTTCTTGATAGATGTACGTGCAAGACTTATTTAAAAGAGTATAATTTTCATACCTGTCTTTCTCTTTGATTGAGGGACCTCTCGCTTTTTTGGATAATTCTCCTTTTAATTGTAGGGATCTGCTATAGTTGTTTGCTTTAATAAATTTTTCTACATTAATGTGCCTGTTTAGGGCTTCAAGGAGTTTTGGATAGCTTTTAGGTGAATCTAAACATATATGGTATTTGATTTGCTAGTTTATGATCTCATTCTTTAATGCTAACATTGCCATGATTTGATCTAGTCCACTGATATCGAAAGTAAGCCGAATGAACTGATCTACATATTCTCTAAGGGTTTCTTCCTCTTTTTATCAAACTGTAATCAACGACTCTACAGTTCATTTTTTACTCTATTGTCTGATGAAGATGGTTAGGGAACGTCTCCGTAGCTCTCTAAATATACTTATGGATTCAGGCTCCAAAGTATAGTACCAAGATAGTGTAGCTTTTTTCGTTGTCGGTTGGAAAGCTAGACACTTAATAGCATTGAAAACCCCCACTAGATTATCTGACCATCAAATCTAGAGATGTGATCACCTGGATCAATGATATTGTCATAAGCGTCTACATGTGGTACCTTGAACCTTTTTGAGAGAGGTTCTTCCATGATTTCTTTTATGACCTGCGGTTGCCCAATGATTCCCACATAATTCATGAGTTCTTTGCAAATTCTCCTCTCCAATCCTTTGATTCTTTCCTCTAGAATTATCTGAGCTTCTATTGGCACTTGTGATTATGCTTCTTTTTCTCTTGGTTCCTGGATGATTCTGGCATTCGATTGCCTTTGGACCAGCTCCCTGACCACATTAATAGATATGGTCGGTTGATTGGTGGTCCCCTTGATGTTTTCTTCATCCGAATATGGAACTGTTTGATTTCAACTTTGGGCTACAACAAGGTCACCTTCTCTGATCTTTACATTGATGGTTTTGTTGGGGATTGGCTCAAACAAAGGTATGATAATGGGTCCTCCTTCTCACGTAACAAAGGGAGAATTTTGCCTTTGAATCTCATCACTAGTCTCGAAGTTGGCTTACGAATCCGCAAGATTCCTAACTTCGATCCAAGGAGTAGTATTTGGATCATTAGGTGGATTGAAAGCTAATAATTATAGTTGAAGATTTCTTTAGGGACTATTTAAAAATATCCTATCATAGAATTGTCTTTGCTCTCTCTATTGTTGCATCGTCTATTGTATCATGGCATTGTTAGTTGGTAGCAATTGCTCAAGAAGCAAATCAATTCTGAAAGTAGATGAACTGAGTCTTGAAGGGTATTGATCAGCAACAGGAGAGATTATCTCCTATTGAAGGGTTTGGAAGAACATTCATGATGGCTAGTTGTTCATCTGATATAACTTTACTTCAATAAATGTTCCCATGGACGATGCTAATGTTTGGGTTTCGCCCAAATTATTCTCTAAGAATCCTATTTTAAGATTCTGCAAGGCAGAGAAAATATCGAAGGGCGCTAGGGTGATCACGACATAAGCATTTGGACACTCGAGTCAATAAAAGACCTTAGCAGGGGTTATGAGAAATAGAAAGTGCTCATGTAAAGGTGTGCATACCTATTATATTTATAACCGAGCTTAGTTTGATACGTAAAAGGGTTTGGTGTCATATGTTGGGATAATCATAATTAGATGAGGTATCTTGGTTGAAAATATATTTTTGGGGACTATAAGTGCTTTACTCATATAAGGAATCCTGGAGCATTATGGGCTCTAGGTAGAGTTGAGTAAAATTGCATAAAGTTGTGGTAAATTTGGACTATGCCTCTCATTAAAATTTGAAAGTTGATGTGGATTAATTTGTCTAGTATAATATTTCTCTCGTGTTATAGTTTCCTAACAAAAGGTAACTTGGGACCTAAGAAATTTTTGAATAATATGCCAGATCATAATGTTCAATTTCTTTTTATTTTTCAACATCTAGGAATTTGTGGTTATCTACGAGTGCAGCTTAAGTCATTTTGGTTCGAGTTGAACTCAACCATAACCCTAACCCAAAGTCTAAAATATCAATCCTAACATAATCCTAATTTTGTAACCTCAACCCTAACCCTATGTTAATAGTTTGGGTTCAGGTTATATTCATTCATCAAATCATACATTAAAAAGTCTTAAATATTTCAAGATAAAATCCTTAATAATGTATAGTGTGAATGAATTTTCAAATGATTAATGTAGTATGATTAAATCTTTATAACTCGACACTCGTTTCACTCAGGAAGATGAAGAAGCAAGGAAGATATGAAAAACTAGGAGATATAGGGCTACATATGATAGTACTAGTGTTGCTAAATACTTTTGGTTTGGAATCTTTAAAACAATACTTGGGAGATAAGGATAAAAACAAGAATGTTTAAAAACTTTAACATATAAGTTTGGATATTTGTAATTGATTTTGATTTCAAAAATAAGATTTTCAAAAAGAACATGGAAAAGGGGATAAAAATAAGGAGATAAGATAACCAAAGAAAAATATGCATGTACTAAGAACAGAAATAGGAATCATGAGAATGAAATAAAATTAATACATAAAAAATAAAAAAAAGAATAATTTAATATGAATTATGATAAGTAAAAAATATATAATTTTTAATTTTATAATTAATAATAAATAATTCAGATAGGTTTTGGGCTAGGTTAGCATCAACCCAAAGTAAATTTTAAGTTGGGTTCAAAATCCAATATTAAAAGTAGCAAACCAGACCCTTAAAAATTTGAGATTGGGTCGCGGCGGAGGGTTGGGGTCAACCCAACTAAGCTGCACCGGGCTATCTTTGCATTTTGTTTCTTCTACTTTAGCCGGATCAAATGACTTTGAATCAGTCGTTCCTTTGGTTGTCGACCAGGAGTTTTTTAAGTTTTTGATGTTTCAAATGATTGAAATTAAATGTAAAAGGAATTGCCCTTTTCTCTCTTCCATTGGCTCTTCTCTCCTTGACAATCATGTTCGCCATAAGAGATATCACCAACCATCGTAATGTGGCCCTCTGACAACTGTAGCTTGGAAAAAAAAAAAAGTACACTCGCATGCGGCCAGCATTTACTAAAACAAAGCCACTGATAAAATGTATAGTCGCTGGGGCATGAGCTGTCACTTTGGGTAATTTAATGGTGATTGCCAGTGCGAAAATTTTAAGCCCAGCTTCTGACAAGACAGGTCTCGCTTAATGCAATGGATGATTGACAAGACAACACCTGTACACGCTTGCCACCATTAGACCAGGCTTTCATATACACGTGTGGATGAATGATAGGTCTCTCCACTGAGATTTTTTCACTGGATTAAACATTTTAAATTATCTAAGTATAAACATAAGATTTTAAATTAATTTGCAAAATATATCTAGTGAAGTGACCAAGCTAGGGCTTCTGTCCATTAAACTCTCTAAATTTATCTAATTATAAATTAGACCTTCCTTAATTACATATTTAATAAAAAATTCAGAGGGTCTAATATGCAACTTGATAAACTCTTAAGTTTAACCATTTTACAAAAATATAAATAAAATAATTTGATTTAGCTAAACTTCAGGGCTTAATTTGTTAACCCTACAGGTGCGTTTTGCCCTCTCGGATACTACCAAATTGTTATGAATCGACAAAGAGT
>JAYJMB010005802.1:0-11613 GCA_036873735.1 Pouteria campechiana
AAGGTGGAGGTTAAGGTTTTTATAAGGGCATTATTTTTGGCCTTGACTAGCTCAAGTTCAATAATGGTATATTATTTATTCTTGAGCATACCATTCTCATCTTCTAGTTTAGAGCATTTGTTGGTCATTCTAAATAGCTTCCTTTGGATCTTCTTATATTTGGCTTTTAAAACATTGAAATCATCATATAAACCTTCTAGAATTTCTTGAAAATTGGGAGTTTCAATTTTTGAGAATTCTTCATTGTCATGAATAACCATGAAGCTAATGGCAGTGATTTTTTCTCCTTTAGCTTCACTTGAATTTTCATATATTGACCCTTCAAGTGACTACTCCTTTTCTGGTATATGAACATTAGCTTTGGTCCTTTAGACCTTATTAGTTCTTTCATAAATCATTTCCAATTCATTCCAAATGTCTTTAACAAAACTGCACATGGAAATCTTTTCAAATTCTGAAGGAGACAGTGCACGTTAAAGGCAATTTTTGGTCTTGGCATCTTTTTCTACAACTTGTATGTCCTCTAGGGTGTATCTATCTTTGGTGTTGAGGACTACCTGACCATTTTCAATGATAAGCCACAACTGGTAATTTATGGCTATTATGAAATTTTGCATTTTCATTTTCTAAGACTCATAGTTTATTCCATCAAAGTATGGGGCTTTGGAAATGGATTGTCCCTATGAGGGTATGTTGTGGAACATATTGACCATTTAGGGATCTCTTTACAAGTTAAAGTACTCAATGATCAAGAATAACTAGTGAATCCCACTATGATACTAATTGTTAGTTTCATTTAATTCGTGGCTTAAGAGGGGGGAGAAGGGGGGGGGGTGTGAATTGAGCTGTTGAAAAATTATGGCCAAATTAAAATCTAATGCTGAAAATAAATGAAATTATAAACATAGCACAAATGCGGAGGTATTTTTATAGTGGTTTGGCCTAAATTAGTACCTATTTCACTCTCTGAGTCTGCCTCTCTTAATGCACTCATGTTTCATTAACACTTGTTAGTTTTTCAAGCTCACCAACAAACTTTATAACCGTTGGTTTCTAAGCTCACCAATAAACTTTCACAAACAACAAGTCTCTCTACTTACTAAAGCAAACTAATAGAAAAAAAATCTATATAGGTGTATGCCTCTGCTTAGGTTAATTGTACAACAATTGAATGCAAAATCAATAAATGAATAAAGCAATCAAAACTAATGATATCAAACTCTAGAAAGTTGTAGATGTTTGAGCCTTGAATGCATATCTGCAATTGGTACATTGGAGTTGTGAAATGTTGGAAGAAAACTTGGGTAGAACCAAATGCTCTATTAATGCTCTTTTCTTATTTGATTGGCTTAATTTTCTAACCTTGAATGATTACTTCTTCTTTTATACTAGATTTCAAAATATGTCTATTGGAGAAGACGATATTCATTAAATGCGAGTGAATCACAAATATTTCTAATTGTTGGAATGTTCTCTTAGTTTCATATTGTTTGAATGAGCACATCTGGAAAGGAGAATAAGCTTCATCAAAGATTCGCACTGCTTGACATCATTCGCATTTTCACACTATTCAAAATAACTTTGGACTATATGAAGGCCTTGTGCAAATGATTTGGACTAGCTTTGTTTGAAATACTTCAGTCCATCTTAAATAAAATTCTAGGCTGATTAAAGCGACAAGAATCTCTTAGCAGAGCATCCAAGCTTCAACTTCATCTGAAATTAGTTTGACATTGTCTGAAATAAAATTTTACAATGTTCTAAGTGATTCCATTGTGTCTAAAATTTATTCCGCAATGTTTAAGATGGTTCTGCAGCATCTAAAGTGTCATTTGTGTCCTAACTTGGGCATTTGGTCTTGTTAACTTCTGCACCATGCTTTAACATACTTGAATCATGTTCAAAGCTAGTCTTTAAAGCTTGTTTAATGCCAGACATATTCTTCAACTATAATATTGGCTTGTAGGTCTCAACCACACCTACATTTACAAGATTAATCTCTAATTTTTGGTAACCATATTGGAGTGGGTCCAGGTGGATTAGTGATAGAATATTTTGATGCCCATTATTTCCTTAATGCCATTAGCCTAACATTTAGAGACTGAATAGCATTTATAGTATTAGCAATGAATTTAGAAACCTAGATCATGGTCTGTTTAGGTCCATGTTTTCTTCTAGAATTATGATTATGTTTCTTTTGCTGCTATTGTCCACCTTTCCTCTTAAGTTTCATTTTCAACAAGGTAGAGGTCAAGGTCTATCTAAGGGCATTATTCTCTGCCTTGACCTATTCAAGATCACCGATGGTGCATTGGTTACTCTTGAGCTTTGAGTTTTCCTCATTCAACTTAGAGCATTCATTGGACATTCTCTTTTGCTCCTTTTTGGTCTCCTTGAACTAAGTTTCATAGTCATGAAGTCAGAATATAATTCCTTTAACATTTCTTCATGACTAGGAGATTTAGTGTCAGAATTTACCCCCTCTTTATGGATGGCTATTTAGCTGATTCTTGTGTGGTCATCCTGATCTCCTCTTGATGAAAGTTTGTTGAATTGAGCCTCGTGTTCTTCTTCACTTTCACTTAGAGTATCTTGCATAAGATTCTCTAGCATGTCCTAAGCAGGTAGAGCTTTCTTCTTCCTTTGAAAGTTTTTTCTACATTCGTTATCTCTATTGTTGCTGTTCTTTTGTAAAAATATGAATTATATTTCTTCTTTCTCTGATCTTCTTCCTTCTTGTTAGGCTCTAGGCAATTAAACTTCATATGCCAAGGCTTGTTACAATTATAGCATATGGGAATTTCTTTCTTTAAATCTTTGCTTCTAAGATTTTTTGAACTATTTCCCATTTTCTTCTTAAGATTGGCCTTGAATCTTCTACTCATCATTGCCATGTCTTTGTCTTCTCCTCCACTTGAGGCGTCACTTTGAGAGTCATTATCAGATTCTACTTTTAATGCAATGGCCCTCTATACTTTGGACTCTTCTACAACTTTCTATTTCATTAAAATTTCATGTGTCTTAAGAGAACCCATGAGCTCTTCAACACTCATCTTATCCAAGCTCTTTGCTTCCTAGATAGCAATAATCTTTGGCATCCACTATTTGGGCAAAGATCTTAGAATCTTCTTAACAAGCTTTTGCGCTTCATACTTCTCTCCCAGATTTTTCAAGCCATTAGTAATTTTCTTAAACCTTATGAACATGTCTAAAATTGTCTCTAATTCTTGCACGTTAAAGGATTTATACTCCTGCACTAGAAGTATTACTTTAGTTTTCTTGACTTGATTAGTATCTTTATGTGTAATTTGTAACTTATCCCAATCTCCTTAGCAGAGTCATTGGAGGGGATTATCTCAAATTCTGAGGGGGAAAGGGCACAATAGAGTCAATTCTTTGCCTTTGCATCATGTTCTACTATGATAATGTCCTTAGGAGTATACTTATCTTCTGAGTTGAAGACACCCTTTTCATTTTTAATAACGAGCCATAATTGGTAGTCTATGACTGTCATAAATTTCTTCATTCTCATCTTCAAATACCCATAATTAGTATCATCAAACAATCGGTATCTAGAAGTTGATTGTCCTTTAGCAATGTGTTGTGGAACATATTGGCCATTAGGATCTCTTCACGAGTTATGTATATCGATATTTAATGGATAATAAGCAAAGTCTGTTTTGATACCAATTGTTGGTCTTGTTCAGAAGGTAGCTTAAGAGGGAGGGGTGAATTAAGCTTTTAAAATGTTTGTCCAAAAAAACTTGTAGTGCTAAAATAAAATAGACAAAGATCACATGGCACACAAACATAGGTATTTTTATAGTGGTTCGACCCTTCCCTTGGTACCTACTCTACTTCTCTAAGTCACTCTCACTACTGCACTTAGGTTTCACTACACTTGATTAACTAACTCTAATCAATGTACACTCGTTGGTTTTCTTGAGCTCACTAACAAACTCTTACAACTGGTTTCTCAAGAGCTAACCAGAAACTCAATAATCTCCCAGCAAGTCTAACCTACTTGTTCTAACCAATAAACATACACTGTAAGTCCCTTGCTTGCAAAGATACAATCTAAAATAAAGGTAGATTGTATAAAGATTAATGTAGATATAATAAAGATAAAATAATTAAGAATAGATAGTTCAAAATCCAAAAGGTTGTTGAAGTAAAGAGCTTTGAATGCTTGTATCTGAGTTAAGCAAAGTGGAGTTGAAATCTTTAGAAGAAAACTTTAATGTTGGAGTAAATGACCTCTTGATCACGTATCTCACTTCAATAACTCTTTTAACATCCTTTGTTTACTCCTCTTGTACTAGGATTTAAAATCTTCCTATTGGGGAGGATAATTTTCATTAAATGTGAGTGAACGTTGGAATTTTTGACCGTTGAGAGTGTTCCCGCAACTTTAGACTATCTAAAGTAAAGAGTTCAATACATCTGGAAGAACAGAGAACTCTACTAGTGGCCCTTCTTTGAAAACTCTAAAGTTATCATTGTTTTGGATTTGCTGTTGATTCAGAACATCTGAAGCAATCCTTTAGCACTTCTAAAGGGATAGAGAACTCAAATATTCATGCTCATCACTAACATTTAACACTAGCACCTCATAATAAGGCTTTAGCACATATGAAGTAAGACTTAAAACCATTTGAAGTGACATAAATTCCTTAGTGCCTAAGTGCTTCAGCTCCTTTCATGCTTGCTTTTGTAACATTTGAAGTAAGGCTTTAGCACATCTAAAGCATTGCATACATGCTTTAGCACGTTTGAAAGTATAACTTTTGTTGGTCCCATTCTAAGGTAGCTCAAGAGGGGGGCTGAATTGAGCTTTCGAAAATTTTAGCCAAATATAAAATCATTGTGCTGAAAAGAATTAAGAATAAATCACACAGGATAATTACATAGGTATTTTTATAGAGGTTCAGCCCACTCTATGGTGTCTACTCCTCTCTTTGAGTCAGCCCTACTCATTGCACTCAGGTTCCATTAATCACCTTATGGTTTTACAAGCTCACCAACAACTTATACATGTTGATTTTCAAAGCTCACCAATAAAATTTTACACATTAGTATTAAAATCTCACCAACGAACTTTTACACATTGGTTCTCAAAGCTCACCAATAAAATTTTACACATTAGTATTAAAATCTCACCAATGAACTTTTACACATTGGTTCTCAAAGCTCACCAACAAATTTATTGGTTTCAAGCTTGCCAACAAACTTATTGATTTCCATGCTCACCAACAAACTTATATACATTGGTTTCCAAAGCTTGGAAACAAACTTATCTAAGATCAGTAAGCCTCTTGCTTGTTATCTTATATAAAGAACATTGTACAATAAAAATGTCTCTTACATAGGCTGATTTGTATAGAACTAAAGTATAGTAGAAATAAATTTAGATTAATAAATATAGAGTATATCAAACTTTCTTAAGCTATTATAGAGATTGAGCTTTGAATGTAAATAGCATTTTTACATAGTAGAGTTGGAAGAAAACCTTTAATATCTGAGAAAATGCTCTTGTTTGCTTCTCTAACTTGTCTTAACTATGTAACTTCGTGGAACAGCCACTCTTTACTGATTTATACTGAGATTCAAAATATTTCTATTGGAGAAGACAACATTCATTAAATGCGAGTGAATCAACAGGATTTTCTTTCCATTGAAGTGCTCTCACGGTTTCTTCATGTCTGAAGACACTTTGGCAATGTCTAAAATGCCCAGATATGTCTAAAGTTGAAATTTTGGACTTACTTGAACTATTCATCTTGTGTCTATCTTCATTTGGCTATGTGCAAAAATGAATTGCCATGTATGAATATTAATCACCATGATTGAAGTTAAGATTTTGGATTGACAGGATTTGTCTTAACTGCATGACTGGATTCTGGCGATGTTTGAAAGTGAGTTGGCAATGTTCGAAGTTAATATTTCAGACTTAGTGACTCCAACAATGGTAATCCAAAGCTTAGTACTTGGAATTTCTAGACTTGGACTTCTGAGATATGTTGGACTGACTTCAGCATTATTTGGAATTGGTTCTGAAATATCTAAAAACATCTTCTTCTGTGTCCGAACTTGATTCTACAATGCCCGAATTTGGCTTGGTTCTATGTTCGAATTTGGTTACACAGTATTCGAACTTGCTTCTGATGTGTTCAAACTTGCTTGAGTCTAGAACTTAGTTCCTTTTCTCCATTTGAAGCCTTGTTTCTTTCCAAGCTTAGGCATCTATCTGATTTACTTTAGCAATGATTTGAGACATTTTATGAAAATGTTTCAAACATCGATCTTTAAATTTTTAGTGCCATTCTTTCTCTTTTGAAGCTTGTTTATGATGTTTGTCATATTCTTTGAGCATTTATATTTTCTTCCTCATAAATTTGTGTAACTTGCCTCTAATATGATCTTGTATGAGCTATCCACTTATATTATTTCCCTGACATATTATTTGTTACTGCACACTTGGGAATAATAGGTAGTAGCTTAAAAATGTTCACTCATATGCATTTTACTTATCATCAAAACTTGGCTGGCTAAACATATTCATTATCAAAATTAATCCAAGTAAAGTGAGTTTGATTCAATAACTTTATCATGTCTAAATCATTAACACTTCAATGCTAAGGCTTCATTCTTTAGCACTTTTGAAGCTATCCTTCATAACTTTTGAAGCATTTTTGACATCTAAACTTTGGCATTCATCTTTATTTACTTCAAAAATGTACATCTAAAGTTACTCTAAAATTATTGTTGGACACCAAACATATCCTTTAGCTCTAGTTTAGCCTTTGAAGCTTGGTTCTCACTTATAAAATACTTTGTTTTAGACTTGGTTTAGGAGGTTGTAGCTTCATTCTTTAGACTCTCTGAACTTTTTCATATGCTTAATTTGTTTCTAATGATTTCAGATGTGTCCCAGTACATCTGAAATTCTTGTCTAAGTTCAAGATCATTAATCCTTAGAGCATTCACTAATTTCTTCCTTTTAAACTGACTGGTGGATCTTGTCTCTGATATAAACTTGTATATGCTATCCACACATCTAAAGTTACTTCTCTAGATCTGTTTCATACATTTATCATAACACACATGGGAATGTAACTGTCAGTAGCTTAACACTTCACTCACATGTTTGCTTATAATCAAAACTTAATTAGTTAATCACATTCATCATCAAAATCAAGCTACGCAAAGGGGTTAGGATCAACATATGCTTTAAAGAATAACTACTTTAGCATGTCTCAGACTCTAAAAATTACAACATAACTTTCATAGAGAAATTAACGTCCAAGTATAACTTAAATTGCCACACGTCCTAGGTTCTAATGATAGCTTCCAAAAGTTGCAACACATAAAACTTCTAAAAGTTTTAGTGCACAAAAATTGGACTTCTAAAAAACAATTTGAGCTGCCACACATCTTGGATTTATGATGCCCAGCCTCTATAAGAACCTCAGAGAAATAGGGTTGTGGGCGATATGGTGCCCAAATGCTGTTGATGACTTCATTCCTCTGAAATCACTCTAAAGTGCAATTTAGGCATTTTGAAAGTGCTTTTGACATAAAGTTTTGAAGCTTAATCATGTGCATGACTTCAAAATAGCTTGCAAGACTTTGAACATGGCTTTTGGAACCTTTAGAGTCCATTTTGAAACTTGATTTCTACTTTTGAACATTCCTCTAAAAGCTTTCAGGACTTCTACACATGACTCTAAAAGTCATAACACAAAGAATCAATCAACAATCAACAACATCTAAAAATGCATTTGAATTCGAGAATTTAATTGCAAAAAGTTTTCTATAAGCTTATTTCAGAGGTTTTGAAACTCACTTCAGAGACTTTGAAGCGTTTGAATGCCAACTAGAATGCCTTCAGACCTTCTACACTTGCTTTTATCTTCAGATTCTTCTGTAAGTTTGTTTTAAAGGTTCTAAAACTCACTTTAGAGCCTTTAAAGATTATGTTGAGGAGTTCATCATCTTGTTTCAGAAAGTCTAAAGTATACTTCTGCACATTTGAAGCCTTTTAGCGCTAATTGAAACTCCTTTAGAGCATCTGAAATTATTTTTCAGAAGCTCTGAAACACCAAAATTGCTTTCTCAGTCGTGCCTTTGAAAATCATTAGGACTTCTAAATTGTCTTTAGAGTAAGACTTTCAACACTAGTTGAAACACCTTCAGACCCTCTGAAGTTATCTTTAGAGGCTTTGAAACTCTGGAATATCCTCAATAATTTGCATATAACTTGTCTGATATAAAAATCATGTGATTCTTGGTGCATTGGATAGATAATTTGAGTGTCTACAACTTTGATGTTGAACACTTTCTCTTAATTAGCCTCCATTTGTGCCATACATTGCCTCAAAGTGACACCTTTGTCATATTTCACTCCATTTTGATGGGTTTTGACTTCTGAACCAACAATAAATCCTGTTCAATGTAATGTTTATTCAAATATGAATATAAACTAATGAAATCATGTCAAGTAAGAATCCAAAATATGTGAATTTAGGTATTAAAATATGTTAAATTATGAGCTTATCAAATACCCCCAAACTTAGCTTTTGGACATCCTTGAGCAAAATAGCAGCCAGAACTCATTAAACAATTAAGATAATCTCTATCAAATAATTAAGAACTAGCCAGATGAATTACACATGTACACATAACTAAGAAATCATTCATGACACTTGCCAAGTAATCTCATGAAACTCATACTTCATCCATCCCTTCATGAAGTGAGAGTGTGTGTGTGTGTGCTGTGTCAATCTCATGCTATATGCATGCTTTTCAATCAACAACATGTGAACCAGTGATTCTAATGATCTTTATGAAGCACTCCATAAGCTTGCTTTTCATAATTCCTCTCCACTAATGTAGATAACTTTGCTCACTTGGATCAATAAGTCTTTGTTAATCTTATAATGGGGCCTTAGCTTTGGCTAACAAAAAAAAAAGGAATAAGGATTCACAAAGTAAGAAATCATAAATGAATTGCACATGAATGTTAACTTTCTTATTAATTTTTGTTTGTTCTTCTATCTCAGTCTTTTTTTTATGAGCTATATTACTACCACACCCCCAAACTTGTTTTCTTTTGAGTTCATTGGGATGTGATCCCCCCAATTGAAGAATGAATCCTTTTTGTTATTTTCTTTTATCATTTTGCTTTTCTTTTCGACATTCTTCTTTTTAATGCCCCCAAACTTATCTTCTTTTTCTTATCCCTCTCTACAACCATGTGCATAGAATATATCTCGTAATAGTTCAAGCATGATTTTTTGGGTTGAAAGGTTTGGATGATGAGGCTAAAGAAAGAAAAACTGAATGATGGTCTTTCACATGCTTTGCATATGCCATTCTTTCATTAAGGCTCAATAAGGATGCTAGTGACATGAACATATTAGGCTAGCTTGAAAGGCTCAAACTAATCAAAGAATGACTAAATCATTTCCATGTAAACATGTTATCTAGATTGTCACCAAGAGGGATAATCAAACAAGTTCTAGAATGCTCATGTTAACCAAAATATGTCACTGAATGCACAACATCATTAACTAATCCACATACACTTTGCATAATCATAACATAAACTGCTTCATGAAAATTTCACCCCTCATGAAAATGAAGGACTTATCCCAATAATCTTTGAATTAGAAGGTGACATCTATCCTTCCTTCTAAATCATGTGCAATGGCAATAAAAAATTGAGCATATGTTATTGATCATTAAGAAAAAATCCTTCAATCCAACCTATTTAA
This sequence comes from Pouteria campechiana, assembly GCA_036873735.1. Lineage (NCBI taxonomy): Eukaryota > Viridiplantae > Streptophyta > Magnoliopsida > Ericales > Sapotaceae > Pouteria > Pouteria campechiana. Next base: position 9,777 of record JAYJMB010005802.1, read on the forward strand.
TTTCAACATTTTAACATAATTATTGGTGGATTTCTTCAACTAAGTCATCAAAAAATGAAGCTTATCAAAAACATTATACCCAAATTCAAAAAATTTTGCCTAAAAATTACTAATTACTCCCAAACTTAAACTAAACATTATCCTTAATGTGAAATAATGAAAGAAATATAAGATTGAGGGCTTCCTTGAGTGAAGTGCATTCTCATTCTCTTGGTTGGTAATTGACTTGGCATCATCTTAAAATCACTATGCTTTCAATCTCCTCTAGAATGGTCATGATGAAGCTTAGAACACTATGAACATTGAAATTTGTAAAGGTAATGCACCTTTTGAAAAATTTGGCAATTTTTTGATGTTGCAAATTGCGTTTTCTTCATTCTGCATGCTTCAGAACCTCTAAAGTTAAACTTCATGGCTTTTGAAGGTCAAGTGCCTATCAACATAATTTGCCTTTTATCACTTTAGAGCTTTTAAAGTTCTCTTTCAGAGCTTTTGAATTTCAGCATGGTTTTGAACTTCTTCCAACAACGCACTTCAGATCATTCGAAGTTAATCTCTTAATTTTTGAAGTTCCTTCTTCATTTTGAAGTGTGGACTTCTCCCTCTGAACAAACTCTTAAGATCTTCTTGTCAACATGAATGCATGATTTTGATGACTAACAAATATTGATTAAAGATTTCGTACTAATGGTTGTTATTGAGTTTTTAGCATGCAGAATCAATTCATATGTATTTAAAGAAAAATGAGCACAGGAAACATATTCTATGACAATAAGGCCTGAGTAAGTAAAGAAGCAAAAGACGAATTGTTATAATAGACAAAGCACGAAGGACTCGACTATTTGCAATCATTTGTCAAAACGAAAAACTATTTTTGATGGATCAAGACAATCTGTCTACAATAGAGTTCGTCTATTATAAGTACGCCATAGTTCTTGCCAATGAGCGTCTGATGAGAATAGACAAAGGCAGCAATTTCGTCTACCTTTTAGAGAACCAATGATCATGTAATGTCGACAGACAAAGAAAAGAGTAAAGCAAGAGATTCATAAGTGATCGTCTGTTGTTAATAAACAAAAAGAAGAAGTATTCCATTAGATGTTTATGTGAAGAAACCCATCAGCAAATCAACACTTCATCTGTTACTTACAACATACAAACCTGACAAATGAAGCTATGAAGCAACAAGACATTTATGCCTCTATGGTGTAACAGACAAAGTGCTTGAATGATGAAGTTCATCTGGCAGCAATGGAATGAATGATTTGCCTATCACTTTCAAAGATAAAGGAACTTTGTCTCATGAATAGTTGGATAGATACTTCATCTATCTTAAGTAAAAGATGAGCAATGGTCAGAATGAACCGCAGGTCTTCACCCATCATTAATGATGATACTTCTATATTGGTGAAAGCAGTAGCCAATGTAGTAATACCTCGACCAGAACTTCTTAAAAAACCTAAAATCATCTTCTCCAATGTCTGCATTGTAGGCATTACAACATACAAGGAATATGCAAAAGCTAAAAGATTCAAAATGCTCCAATTAGATTGTCTTCTGTCATTAATGGAGCTCAACTACCACCAATGACTAGAATTCAAAGTAGCTATAAATAAAGCATAGTTGGAGCAAAAGGAAGTAATGAAGCAATTGAAAAAATCATTCAAGACTTCCTAAGAGCATTAACTAATATGAGCTTGTTGTAGCGTGAATTGGAAATGGCAAAGCAAACTTTACAGCTTGACGAATGTTCTAGTTCAGGCAGCACAAGCAGGGAGCAAAAAGACATCCTCAGCCAACAGAGGTAGCAATCTCTGCTCATCTTTTCTAAGTCCAG
>JAYJMB010005803.1:0-11611 GCA_036873735.1 Pouteria campechiana
ACTTGTAGAGCCAAATTCAGAGAGCTAGAGAGAGAGAGAGAGAGAGAGAGAGAGAGAGAGAGAGAGAGAGAACTATCCATATTCGTAGCACTAACACCAGTTGAGAAATCCAACCCAAAATCAGTATTAATTTGCATGCAACGGTCAGTTTTTGAAAGTGTGATCGATTGCATTTCTCTCCATAGCAAGCTCCCTACTTTCCGATACCGCATCAGCCAGAAGTTGATGCATGGATTAAAGGTTCAAAGTGGGGTGGCTTATCATCTTGTTGTCCAATAATAGGGCTTAAAAAGCTAGCCATTTAAATTTACTATCATATTAAGCAAGAAGAATTCGCTGCAGATGAGTCTATGTATGAGATGAAATACTTGTTTTTTTTTTTTCTTTTCTTTTTTGTTTGGTAGCTTCCATTGTAGTAGAGTAGACTCGCGTGGATTTCAGTGCATTTTTCAACATCTTCTCAATGTTCTAGGACTCTCTCTCTATATATGTATAATATATACTCACACAGCTAGCAAAATTAATTAATACACGATATATTAATATGACATCAAATTGCGGCCTTGAATTTTAAGTTGGGAAGTTAGATACATAAATACTTGCGTTCATGCAAAGTAAGTAATATATCCGTTTCCAGAGAAGAATACATATTGCTAGCTAGCTAGGGACGGGCGGTAACATGAAATTAAGGTTGAGAGCATTTCAATGATCGAGCTAGCTAAGCATTAATCCTCCTGGTCGACGACTAGTTAGCAACCCACAGATTAACGCATGCGGATCCTCTGATGCTGCGCATCAGGGAAACTCTGATGCCGCTAATTATGGGATGTCACGTTACTGCAGCTCAGCTCTAAGTTTCTAACGCACAGACGATATTTTAAAACTCATATAAAATATCACTAAAATATCACGAGATAAAGAATATTACTGCAAAACAAGAATTCCAGTTCATAGCCGTGGGCTATATAATTTCTTTTAACCATCAATATTATTTATTTATATGTTTTTGAAAATTAATTAAATCTGACAATCACTATGTTGTAAAAAAAATGAAATAAAATGCTTTAATCATTAAAATTATTTTAAAAATATCAGTAAAATTTATTTTATTATAATATAGTATATTTTGATAAATCTACATGTTAATATTCACATTATTATATCATGTAGCATATTGTTATATTAATATAATATATTATATAATTTAATATGTGAAAGAAAAGGATGAAATGAAATGACAATTTAATATATATTTAACAACAAAGGCATACGATGTCTTTTTTTTTATTATAACTCAATAAATGTCATATTTAAATAATTTTTAAAATATATAAATAAATAATTTTTAAAATTTTTTGATAGAGAAATCTTAAAATGTTATGGCTCCCAGCTAGCTCGATGTTTACAAAGAGACTTACACCCATGATTAAAATGGGCCTCACATATTCATCCCACCCTATAAAATATTATAAATAAATTTTAGTTTTATAAATCAAAAATAATTTAGATCGCATGTTCGAGGAGAGCATTGAAAATAAAGATTATGAAAATTCAATACTTAGTATAAAAAATACAAAAATAGCAACCCTAACGAGTATGAAAATTTTATTATTTATTTATTTAGTCACAATATCAAATTTAATTATTTAAATGATATATATTATATATGTAATATGTGATTTTAAAATTGTTTTAATGATAGAAAATCTCTAGATTCAATTTTTTTCTATAGAGGAAGTAATATGTTTTCAGAATATTTTATATGGTCTTATAACCTATCATGATGTGTGGGATTACGAGCTAGCTTGCTAGTATTCAGTTCATTCATGTTGGCAATTTTGTGCGCGCACGTTGTTTTACTTTGTCAGATGGCACGGAAAACGCATGCATGTTCGCAGGAAAAAAACAGAAGGTTGGCTGTTGTTCATTCATTGCACTTGCACCAATTGGAGTTACGGATGGTCTCCTCCATCATTTACCCGGCTAAAATTCTGTAGTGGTCCTAGTACCCCCAAACCTTCATTGGCTAGCTGGCCGGCCCGCCCTCTTACTGTTAGGTCGGCCTTGGACAGCTGGCCTGCCGGACCCACCCACCATCCCCGCCCGCCCGCTTCAGTTCAAAGTCGTGGACTCGGGCGTACGCGCGTATTTGTACAGGGACTAAGTTTTCGGTAACCGTACAACGAACGAGTAATTATTCAACGATAAATTAATTAACCCCTCTCTCTCTGACTAGCTAACTAGCTCTAAGCTGCCTGATTAAACACCATAGATATAAAATACATATAAACAAGCAATTGACATACATGCTAGCTGTGCCAAAACTTGGGACTAAACTAACTAAAAGAATTCTAAAATTGACCTTGGCATGTGTCAGAACATTAATATTTGTTGGCTCGTGGATACAAAATTATAAATAATTAGATTATGAATGAATTTGAAGATTGCTGCTGCACGCCTCGGATCTGGCATCATCCACACAAACCGTGTGTGACAAGCCGCGTATGGAAGCAATAATGCGTATACATTAATTACTTGACTAAGATCCGACGATGCTTTGACTAGTGTCGTTTTGGGGCGGGATGGATGGATTAGAATCCGGATGGACCCTATGCCGCTAGCTCCAGCTACGACCATCACCATTTCGCTCATTCCGAGCCTCAACCTGGAGCAGCAGCTATAGCCTTCTCCTTCTACTGCTGCCGACACGACACGAAAAGGCCTTGTCCGTTCTAACTGTTCTATAATTAAAGATATCTTCTTTTTTTTCTTTTTTGTTTACAGTAAAGCTTATTTCTTACTTCCATGAACCTTATATTTTCACCAATTATCATTTTTTTTGGCCTATTTCTTCTATTATCTCTATCTCGTTACTTCACTAACGTTATTTCTAATCCTATTGACATCATTTTTTACCATTATTTATTTAAACATTGCACTATGATCCGAATATAGTCATTATTTCTAATCCATGCACTTCATTTTAGCCCCGAGTTGGCTCCCAGAAATATTGCCATCCTTACCCGTTTCCGTCAATCCCAGAGTCTAAAGTCTATTCTCATTTGATCACAGCTGCGGAGCAAGTTAAAATAGATAAACCACGTTAGGTTTTAGGGATAATGACGCTTGAACTGATGGCTTTCATTGCGTCAGCGAGTTATATCCCTTCAACTCAACGCTGCTATTCCTTCGTTTCACACTACTACGGATACGAAAATAACCAAAACATTAGATTCGATTGTCAACCGCTCTTATCGAAAATTAAAAGCTCTACTAGAGGTGTAACTTGGGCAGGGTTCAACCCCAACCCAGCCTACCGAACCCAAAGAACATGGGTTCAACCCAAATCAGATTTAAAATTGTCTGGACTAGGGTTAGGGTAAACCCGAACCCACAATAATCCAAACTCAATTTTCAACATAAATATTTTATAAAAAAGTTATATATATACATTAACATTGAATAGTGTGTTATTTTTTATTAATTTAAAATATGAATACAATTTTCTATTTAATTTGAACTTTGAAATATGAACAGATAATTTCAATGATTGAATGATACATTATTTTTTCATTTAGTTTGCAATATAAACGAACAATTTAAACAATGGTATTTCAATCAATCATATTGTCACTATATTTTTATCAACCCGAATTTCAACCAAAAACTCAACCCAAGCCCGATTTTCAAAAATAGGGTTAGGGTCAAATTTTACAAATAAGGTTAGAATTAAAATTAAAATTAAAGTTTTATAAATAGACTTAGGATTGAGGGAAACGAGTTTTATGATTCCAACTTGCACCCTCTACAACCTCTTCCATCTCTTTTACCTAAACACATGACATCACAAGGATTGATCTCACGAAAAAATTTGACCTCAAATATCTTTTTTTTAAAAATAAAAAAAAATTGTATAGGATAGAACCTTAGTAGGTGTGGGCTTTGAAAACATTCAAGTATACTGTGTCCACGAAGTGTCATGTGGTTGGCAGACTGCCACGGGGGATGTGCAAAACATATATCCATCCATCATCCAATCTCCATATATAAGAAAAGAAGATTATCCATACATGTATGCCTTCACATGTAAAAGTAGCCGATCGATATATCATCGCTTCAGCAAGGAGCTTGCTCTTCTTAACGCGTAGCATACCAAATACGCCAATGCTCTATATATTAATGTCATGCGATCGTGCATATGTCGGTAGGTCTCAGAATCAAGCGGCTGGATCTGGACATTCATCCAGCCGTGCATGCAATTGAAAGAAATTAAAGCCGCCCACACAATTCCCAGCTGAAAACGATTGACAGCGGGCGCCTCGTAATTAAAGATCCCACCGACTTCGTTGTGTATCTGAAGAAGTACATGAAGTGATCAAAAGAACAGGGGTAAACTATTAAAAAGAAAAGAATATATTGAGATGAATTATTGAAAAGTAAAAATAATCATTGAAAAGTATGACTAATAAATGAAAAGAAAAAGATGTAAAATTTAGTTAGTATTACTTTAGTTGGTTGAAATGTAGAATCTAGTGTAACAAAGGATATGTAGCACTGCACAGTACACACTTTATTTCAGGCCTAGCGATGAATCCAAACACACCCGAAATTTATAGTGTTCTGTATTAATTAAGCCAATCAATATAGATGCTTCTTTCCAAGATCATAGCATGTTGTAATTTAATATTCAAAAAAGTATTTTTAGTAATCTTATGAGTTTATATTTACTGTGACTCATATAAGTTTTTGATTAGGATATTTTTAATATCTAACTAAATAAATGATGCTAAGAATAATGATTAAGTTTGATTTAATTCAAATATTATAATTCATAAAAATTAAAGGAGTTGCAACTTGCAATGGGGACCCTAAAAGAATATTTCATATATATATATATATATTCGTACCAAAATAGTTATTTTTTTTTCTTTTTCTTTCCTTGCCCTAAGGGGTTGTAAAAGAAGTGTTTTTAGATATGTAATACAACATAGAATATACTATAAGAAAGAGAAAATAACATGATAGATAAAAAGTAAGGTAAATAACTAAAAGGATAAAGAATATATAAAGAAAAATAATTAAAAGATAAAAATGTATGAGGGAATGTAATAAGGTGTGGATTAATTAGACCACACATCCAGCCAAACTGACTGCCGTCTTTACAACTAGTATTCCTGTCACTTGTTTGAATGTACAGTCATCCACGTGCGTATAACATCTGGCCGGGACCATGGATTGCTTGCTTGCGGATTTTGTGGAAAGTTACAACATCGGTTGAACGTGGGCCAGATGTCTCTCAAGTCAAATCTCTCTCTCAAACGAATCAAGAACACTCGAAGTTTCTTGTGTTCCGTGAATGGAATAGTCGGCAAATGCTCCAAAACGTCGCAACCAAGATAGACTCGCTCTCTTGCTCTCGCTCTTGCTCTCGCATACGCATTTGATCTCGTTTGCCACGACCTGTCTGCTGCTTGAACTCCGCTTCATCACCATACGTTCGAAATTCTCCCCCTTTCCCTTTGCTGTTACAATACAACAACAATAAAAAAAGGCGCCCTTAATTCAACTTTAAGGTGTATGAACTTGATGCTATGAAGCCCACTGCAGAAATACAAGAAAATTCGATACGTGATGTATATAATTATTTAGCACTCGAATAGAATTTTGTGACAATTAACGTAAGACAATTAATTTTTAACAAAAATGCTTAAATTGGGTCCAAAACGTCAATCAGCATAAGCAACAAGTAACTTATCCAATCCATGTGCATAAACTTATATCTATCATATGCGACCAATAGATAATGATTCATATATCGACTACCAACATACCTCATACAACTCCTGAAAGTGTGGTATGTTGATGCTTCATTCGTAATTCTTGGATGTTATTTAATTGAATATTACATCACTTAATTCGTTGTTAAGAAGTTCCCCCATCTCATCCTGCCGCATGACCTTTTCGCCGTTGCCAAAGAGGAGCACCAAAATTGATTATTACGATAGCTTGAATGTCACAAAAAAATAAATAAATAAATTTGCGACGCTCCACATTAAGCAAGGCTTGGACAGCTTAGCCTCACTATCCCATTTTCTGATCTGGTTCTAGACCTACATGGCCAAGGGCAGCCTTCTAAGCACCGTACTGCTTTGCTTGGCCTGGGCTGAAGCTTAATCTTCAGATAAAGAGAACGTATATGGCTCAGATTTAGATCAGAAGGGTTGGTTTGTTAGGGCCCCGACTGACGCTTACCCTTTCATCATCCCCGTTGGCCTCCCAGCACGACCACCGCATGCCTCATCCCCCAAGGCCCCAATCATCTAACAGGCTTTGACGGGATAGGCATGTTTACAAATAATCTAAAACAAATGTATAGATTGTTTGTAATTTTTTCAAACAATACAAGCATATCTATAACACGGAAGAAGACTTGTACCTTCCAATCAAACCATTTCAAAGATTAAAAACTTATGGCAGTCCTCAGAAACTATACTCACAATCATGCCCTATTTAAAGCTTCCGTAAAACTAGCCCGACAAAGCAATCAACAGCAAGGAAAATTTTGCACACATCACAGGCCATGTAGATTATAACAAATAATACTAATACTCATTGCTGAGCACACTGGACACGTGCGCCAGATGGCTCATCATCCTCTTCGTATGCTTCTTGCTGTTGCTGCTGCTGCTGCTGCTTCCGCCTCATTTCTTCTTCCATATTGACATCATGCAAGGTGGTTTCCTCGCACTCATCCAGGTCCATTCCAGACAACTGGTTGCTTGGCCTCGGTGACAAGATTTTCTCCAGTGCACGGCACTGATCCAGTGAAAGACCTCCAGATTCTGGAAATTCCACATCAAATTGGATATAGAGCCGGCCCTTCATAAAGGGGCGCTGATGGTGGGGCATCCCTTCATCGTTGATTGCCTTGTATTGGCCTGATCAAGAAAAGAAAAAACAAAACCAGAGAGACAGAGCAGAGCATTTAGAGGGAAGGCATGGGAGAATCACATGCAGTGAGTTCACATTATTTTATTGATTGGAAACTATTACCAGGTTTGATGATTTCGCCTGGATTTGATTTAATGAGTAGCTGCCTCCCGTCTAGATGAGTTAATGCGAATTGAAAACCACAAAGTGCATCAGTTAAGCTAAGGGTGTGCTCCACATAAAGATCATCAAATTTACGTTTGAACTTGGGATGCTCCTTAAGTTGCAGAACAAAAATAATGTCGCCAGTTTCTGTGTCAGGCTGCAGGAGAGAGAAAATTCTCTCAAGTTAGCACCATTGAAACAATTCCAGAATAAGGAAGACCAACCAAACAAATCAGGTCCCAAGCAATGCAACATAGAAATAAACACCAATCATATCACAGGTTGCATTAATCTGGTGCCCTGGACAACATGACCAGGGGACTGCTCTGCAGGCAAATTTCAGCCTCGAATAACCATCAAGATCATGCAAGACTAGGAATTTGACAACTGCAATTTGCTAGCATTCACAAGCTATATTACAATCATCTTCATGTCAAGCACCCAAGTAAAAATTACACAGAATAATGGAAATCAGCAACTAGGCCCATGAGTATACACTTTGTGCAGCAGCTCATTCCCTGGACACCACCACCTCGCAGTACAATCAAACAGGTGGCATATGGGCACAACGGTGACAATACTGCTATACCATATATGGTGAATGCAACACAGAACACAATGTACAAACAACATGAGAAATGAAGGGCATCTCAAACCGAGTCCAATGTGTCTCATGATGAGGATCAGCAAAATGCCCGTTTATTATGGACTAGTTATTTCCAACAGAAAACATGCCGTAGCATCATGGCCAATTGATGTAGAATGAGACAGGAAAAATTTAGGAGCATATGATCCTATCAAGAAGGAGAAGTTCAATCCTAACACGACACTATTGTGTGGCCTTCAGAACTTCTATGGAGCTATACAAGTGAAAAAATGCCTAAATTTGTACTAAAATTTAAGCATGCAATTAAAAAGCAAAAGACATCAGTGGCCAAGTTTTGAACATACAGTGACTTGGATTGACTAGATCCAAGCTGCAGGTGACTTCAAGAACTCATCCCAGCTGAGTTGACTCATTATGTAGATGCATGTCAAAGTCAACTCAAGTGAATAAAGTTAAAACTTGTCCAAGTTTTTAAACCATGCACAGTAGGGTTTGCTCTTGCAGCCAGTAGTGAACCCAAAATAATGACATCAAGTTACCAGATGTAAAATGTTAACTACATCTTCACAAGTGAACCCTGATATTATAGCATTTGAACTCATAAACTCATGCTAGGAAATTTCCAGGTGCCAACATGTTGCTTCAAAGGATCCAGCACAATGAGAAGATTGATCAACTCAAAATAAGCACCATCAAAATTAAAATGTTGAGGTGGATCAATGGCAAGAATATCAAGCAATAAATAAAACAAATTCAAAACAGATGAGTTGAAGAGAATCAAAAGATCACACAAGTAAACAGTAACACGACTGTACAGCAGAGACAAATAACACAACTGATTAGGAGCTAATTCAAGTTGAAGGCCTTGAGGGAGCAGGGGATAGGTCAAGGGAAAAAAACTGGTAGAGGTTGAAAAGAAATAAAATGCATGGAGGTTGTCCTAAAGTGTAAGCTGAAGATAAACAGCATAGAAATCTTCTTACAGCTTCATCAGCTTCTCCCTGGAAAACAATTTTCTGACCATGTTGCATTCCTTTCTCAATATGCACCTCTAGCACCTTCTTCTCCTCAGTCACTTTGTTCCCTCTGCATTGAGTGCATTTGTCCTTCTCACTGATAACTTCTCCTGAATTGAAAATTATCTTTCAAGCGAGGATGCCATCACATGGCAAATGGTTAGTAACCAAATAAAAGCAAGAGAAGATAGATTTATTTGCACCTGAGCCTCTGCACTCATCACAAACATGTTGCATCCGTTGGATCATGCCAGGACCAATGTGTCGAGTTGAGATCTTCATTCCTGTCCCTTGGCATCCATAGCATCTCCCTGCAGATCCACTTTTTGAGCCTTTCCTGGGATTATTGGATATTAGATGCAACTCTAAAAACCAACATTGATGTTTATTCATCCAGAACACAGTTAAAATGTTAATATATATGCATTAAGAAAGATGCCACTAGAAAAACAGAGAAATAAGATCAAAGAACCTTCTAGGCTACTGTTGCAAGTTCGTTTAAATTATTACAGCTCAGCTGCAACCAGTTGAAAATCAATGTAAGACCTAAGAGAGAAATTCAAAGAGAAAAAGGAGTGAGAAGAGGAGAACTTGGAAAGAGTATCAAATATTTGATTCACTGCAAGGGAGAGATTGTCTTTAGGACTGCTATCCCAGAAAGCATAGCACCTGTTTCTCAGAATCCAAGATTTAAGTAGCTTCAAAAGAATCTATGTCGTAAGGATTAAAAAATTGAGTGCCAATAAAAAGATCTTAAATTTTCGAAATATAAAGAGCTATGTAGTGCTGAATAACATTTATAAGGACAAACACTAATGATAGATCTCAGGATCATTGCAAACATTCTTGGGATGCAACTAGGGAAGACATTCGCATCGGCAAAACGTGGCACATTTGCCTTTTGGGATCTCCACAAGCTATCAAGATGAACATATTTCCTGCTAAATGCTTCCCTCGCTTTCACAGTGAAGGAAGCATTAGCTCTTCTCATCTCCACAGTACAGTTCACATGCTGCCATAAGCTAGAAATGGTCGAATCTGTTGCTATGTTTGAAAGATCTTCGCATTAGATTAAAAAGCTACAGAGAGAGAGAGAGAAGAAAAAAAGAAGAACTTCCCTAACATCCACACAATGGATGGAACTGATTAAGATTTGGCAGCACAATTCTTCATTTGTAGCAGGGTGTCCCAGATGCTCAACATTTTAACACCACTTTTTAAATTCCTTTTCCATTCAAAAAGAGGTTTCCCATATGATAGCATGAGAAAATCTGGTAAGATAACAGTCAACCAGTTTCTTGTGCCAAAGATCAGAACTACCAAACTAAGAAAACTATTAGTACTATAAGTAATGTGTGCTACTACATCAAATCCACAAAGACGCGTCAATTGAAAACTATTCTTTCCTCTACTTTTCTTGAGACATTGTGAGCATGGGGGACAAGCTATATTAAGAAAACGACCATGTGCCCAACTCCCCAAACCATTATGCTCCCCTTTTACCTATTTTCTACAACTTTGATTCCTAATTTCTCCCAAGAAAAATCTATGGCAAATTTAGCATACTATTCTTAGTTTTAAACAATGTTTGCATTATTGAAATTTTTGCAGAAATTATCGCCGAAAATTTTGTTTCTCCAACCCAACGAGACATTCTCACTCTGGAAACTTGGAATTTTCACAGATTAGGAGATAATTTCGAAATTATCTCCCAAATCTCGAAATTATCCCTATTTTCTCAAGATTTCAAAACAATTTCTCGACATTTTGTCTAATTTCTAGATACTTTTTGAATCTCTCGAGATATTCTCGAGCACACGCTAAATATTAAGGAAAAAGCAAGATTCGGATGTAAAAAAGTTCCTACCTTCCCGAAAGCACTCCCAAGGGCTTGAGAAGGGATTTTCGAAGCCTCCATTGTGGGTTTTTCTCCCCTAAACACATCGTTAGTCCTCAAATTTGAGCCCGAAAATTTGACACCGTGGTGGGTGGCTTCAGAAGTGGAGAGATCTTCCTCTAGATTCACTTTTGGGTTTCGAAATCCTGCCTATAAGGTCCTAAACTCATTTTCGGCGAGATCTAAGGTAGATTCGAACACCAAAATCCCAGTTTTTTGCATCTAAGGAGAAATCCTTAGCCGGCAACGTGGTGGGTTTTCTTAGATCTTCATATTCACCAACAAAAACTCGATTTGGGTGTGGTTTCCTAGCAAGAAAGGCATCAAAACCTTGCAAGGGAAAATCAATGAACAAGTGAGTGGCTTGAAACCCATTTTTTATTTTTCTTTTTTCTTTTTTTAGGGACGAAAATACATCTGCTTTCATAAAAAACAGATTTTTGGGCATTTTTTTTGGAATTATTTGTTGTAAATATCATATTTTGATTGCAAAAAATATGTGGAATGATTTAGATATTTTTAGAGTCTTGAAAATGTATAATATTTATATTTTTGTATATAATTTTATAAATATTTTTTAGTAATTTTTTAACTTTAATAGTATGTAATACAATTATCTATAGCCTTATATTTTGGTACATAAAATTTGGGGATAGAGTTTTAGTTTTTATTTTTTTTTTATATTCTTTTTTTACATAATTTATCTAAAAAAATATATATTATTCATTTTTTACAACATAAAGTATATTTCAAACATTTTATTTAAATAGCTTATAATAATGATTATTTATAGTTTAGAAATAAATTATGGGTTTATAATATTTGTTAATGTTTTTACTTCAGGTATAATATGTTTGATTCTAAGAAAAGTAACAAAACAAAACCGCAAGATGTGGCTTAGGATCATGGGAAACCATTAGAAGAGTATCGAAATGGGGCAGAATGTAATTATTATAGTCAACAAATGAAGTCTAGCGACATTACTCAATTAAAGGA
>JAYJMB010005805.1:0-11610 GCA_036873735.1 Pouteria campechiana
TTCTCTATCTTGCAGGATTCTAGGCGGGATCTTCTCAAGAGCCAGATCAGCATTCCGTTTGGGGACAACCCAAACAATATTAATTAACATAAACACATAACCATGAATGATTAGTTATACATGCATAGATTCCTCACTTTATAGTGCGCACATAATGAACATTAATTGAACTTTACTGCATAAATCTGCTAAATCATACTAAGCATCATAATTACTTAAGCTTTTATATTATGCATCTAATATAGATGTATATTATTTCCTTACTTTATAAAATGTTACAATCACTAAGGATAAGATACACTTATATTATATATGTAAGCTAACAATATTGCAAGTGCCAAAAAGTCCAAGTGCAGGATAATGATTGTCTGTAAAAAATTGCTACAACTATCTGCTATGTTCCAAAGAAGCAGAATTGATGAAAATCATTGAAGAAGAAGAAGAAGAAGAAAGCAAAAGATAAGCAATAAGAAAGGTTGCAATTGTCTAAAAGAACCTTTCATGAACAAAAGTAATGGGAGACAAACAAGGTTTTGAACATGCACTTCAACGAGTTTATGTTGTCTATTAACCTCAAAGAGAAAATTTTAACAGATAAATGCAAGACAAATGAAGTTGAAGATGAAGCCAAGGTCAAAGGGCATAAAGCTATTTGAGAAATTTGAACTATCTATACAGACCAGAGAAAAGTTGTCTAAGATAAAGAAAGAAGAAGAAGATCTATCAAATACTCAGACAAAGGAAGAAAGATGTAATTGCCACCCAGACAATCATGCACAAAGAAGAGAAAACTTTGTCTGATCATCAAAACTAGAAGAATGAATTAATCTAAGGACAAAAAGGCAATATGAACAGATAAGTGAGTGCAATTTCAACTGAGCCAAGACAAATAAATGAAGATTGAAGAAGCAAAGAAGTTGCAAGAACAAACCCCTTTTATTGCTTGAAGTATGCAAAATAGTTGAAGAACTTTACTTCATTTGAGAATCAAAAGTTTGTCTGTTATTTGAAACAAACAAAGTATGAGCATAAGTAGAAGATGAAGTAGAATCTGCACAATGAGCATAGATGAAGCTGAACAGACAAAGAGTTGCTTGGACCAAAATGGGCTTTAATAGACAAAGGCACATTCATTTACAACTTACAATAGACAAACCCATGCGATGTGCAACCGTCTAAGACAAAGCAGAACATAGTTCGTCTATCACTTACATTAGATAAACGCTACACTTTGTCTATTCGAGCAAGTTAAAGCAAGTTTTGTTTGCCATCTCCAACAGACAATGAGGAACAAAAGAAGAATACTATACTTCATCTATTAGAGGAAGACAAAGAAAACTTCATTTGTCACCTTCAACAAACAGATGAAGAACAAAGGAAAAATATCTTACTTTATCTGTTCATATAAAAGAAGAAGTTTATCAATCAATCTGCCTAACTTCGACAACACTACCTAGAGCTTGTTTGTTATTTACAATAGACAAAGCACATACATGAAAGATCAATCAACAGAGAAATCTTCTGGAGGAATTTAGGCAGACAATAAAAGTTTGTCTATCAGTCAGTTCGACTTCATCTACGCTATTAAAAGTTTGTTTGCTACTTACAACAGACAAACCACTCTTATGAAAGTTCAACCGATAGATAAACCTTGGAAGAATTTGTCTTCAACTTGTGATAGACAAATACAGTTAGAGAGAGGTCGCGAATTGTCAAAGAAAAAAAATCAATTTATGTGACTAGCATTCAAATGACATCTGTACTCGTGCCGACATTGTACAGATTTATATCAGTCACCAATTTTGGCAATAAGTAGCGTTGCAAGGTTTTCAAAGCTGTGATAGATCAAACAAGGATTACCTTTTAACACATCTCATCCTCCTCTCTGAATAGCGATGTAGTAGCTTGAGATAAAACATAAAGACCTGGACTTCAATAGCAGAAAATTTAAATGGTCTTATTCATTCAATGATGCTTTCATTTCTGCATTCAATGGAACCCATCTTTTCCAACGATCGAGAATATGAAGAAGCTATTTAAGGAGAAAAGGTAAGATGATTTAAGGTAGTGAAAGAAGAAATTTCAAATGAGCTTAACTTTATGCAAATCCTTCCACCCATGGTAAAGAGCTTAAATCATCATATATCTTTCATGAGCTTCAATCTGCTTATCCTTATAACCATTGTTTTTACATTTTAGGAAGATCTTTTGTATTACATAGAACTGAAAGAGAGATCAAATCTTCTCTTGTGCATGAGAGAAATACTACATAGAGGTGTATAAGTTTTTTGGTAAACTTAAAACTAGATAGTTGTTGGTGAGCTCTAGAAAATCAACAAGTTTGGTGGTGATCTTTAAAATCAGTGAGTTTGTGGTGAGCTCGTAAAACCACATTGTATGAGTTGTTGGTGACCTCTGGAAAACCAGTGAGTTTCATGGTGAGATCGTGAAAATCAAAAGAGTGCTGGGAGCACTATGTATTTCAATTATATGGGATATAGTGGAACCTAAGGCATAATGAGTGCGTGCTTTTGGAAGATTAGATATAGGGATGGAGTCCTGAACCACTATAAAAATCATCTTATCTGTGTGCGTGTGATTGGTCATCTGTTTTATTCTTCATGCATTTTATTGTGTTTATTATTCACTTTACATTACACCACATACAAGCACAAAAAAAAGGTGGAAAATGATTTAGCAGGGGTTAAGCAATGAATTTTTATTTACCTAATTCACACCTCCCCTCTTGGGTTAAGCCATCCTATGGGAATCTATAAGTTGTATCAAAGCGGGTTAGATAAACAATTCTAATGATCAATTTGGCTTAATCACAAATTTCATTCTCTATGTTCTTCAAAAAGTAGTCCTTCTCCCATCTTTCAAACATTTAATAAATTAACTTGGATATAATGGAAAAGGATACTAGAAACATTTCTTATGGCTAAATACTTTTCATCTATGAAAAATTATCTGTATCGGCATAAGGGAGGATGAAACGAGAGAAATCTTAACTGAAAATATTGAATTCTCATTACATGCTCTCTGTCTCACCATTTGCAAGGATGTCTTGACTTATGAACTTATATGAGAAATCTTTGGACAAGCCAAAGACAAATTATTAAGGGGCAAAAATACTTGGCACTCACACACCACTTGTGTTATTGTTTAGACTAACTTGAGTGCAGAAAATCTATGAAAAGAGAAAATATACTCCTGAAGAAGAAGAAAAAGAAAGGAGGCCTGGTTTGAAGAAACAAATTGAAAATATGATGAAATGCCAAGTTCCTTCGAAATAAAAAGGAAAGGTAAGTGCAGGTATGACACTTAAACTCAAATGTCACAATTGAATGTGTCATTATCTGAAATTCTAAAAATTTACTTGCATATTTCCTTTAGCCCATTCTTTTGTTAATGATTATTCATGCTCAGTCCTTCAATTTATTAATTTTGTTTATTTATACACCTTTACTTTTAACATTTAGTTGTTCATATGTCTGAAGAGGCAAATTTACATTCTTTTCTTTTGAATTTTACTTATTTCTTTCGATTCATTCTTTTAAATTCAAGCTCAGTCTTTCAATTATTTACTTTTGTTTACTTAATGTTTGTAGAGACAAATTCATTCATTCATTACTTCTAATTTAGTATATCTTTGTAGAAATAAATTTAACTCATATCGCGAGTTTAATTGATTAGGTGTGTATATATTCTTACTTGTAGAAGTCAAGCTTTACCTTTTATATCTTCATATCTCACTTGTATATTTGAAAACTATAATTAATAGTTAGAATTTTATCTGAATTCCTTTCAGTTGTATATAGATTAAAATTGAATCCTGAAAACTTCCTTTTATTTGTATATAGATTAAAATTGAATCCTGAAAACTATGTTTAGGTGTTTCTGCATATTCATTTATTCATTCATTTGCACATTATTTAGAAACCATATTTAGAATTTTGATCACTTAGATAATGGTACATTGAAAGAAATAAATTTTCATACATAGTTCCTTCTATGTATATCCATTTCACTCATGTGCATACATAGAAAAGATATATAATTCACAATAGGACTAATAAAATTCTGAAAAATATAAAGTAAAACTTTCAAAATAATCAAGAAGAAAAATAAACATTCAAAAAATAAACAATACTAAAATTACAAGTAACTTGAAAATAAGAATGTCTAAAAGATGAATAACTAAAAGAAAAATAAAATAACAAAAACTGAATGATTACAAAAAAAGAAAAAAGTATTCTAGCACATAAGTTTAATTGTGATTTACATCTATGCTAGCTCGAATAACTCAATGGTTGACTAAAACAAATGTTTATCCTGCTTATTCATTAAAATTGCTTTAATTCGTCATCGTTTTTCTCTGCATACTATGGTTAAAATGACTATTGACACTGTTATATTGGCAATGAATGCCTACATCAATTTAAACTTATTAACGAAGAGATAGTGCAAGATTATTTTAAGTGTATGCAGGAAGGCTTGACTTGAGCATAGAAGAAAGACATCAATGAAAATCAGAATCTTCTTCTCAGCTCACAAATCCAAGCAAAAGGGCCTACAAGTTCAAGTTCCGGATGCAAAGAAATAGCTGAGCCAATTAAAACTATAACTTGGATAATATCAATCTTCAGACACAGTGCCAAGGACTAAATAGCAAGAGCTAAACGCTTAGTCAAGACCGACAACAACAATTATGAACTCAAATGAGGGATCTATGAAGGAAAGAGCTAAACTCTAGATGCCTCTGAATGAATTGCATTAGATTTGAATTAAGTTGAGTTTACTGCTTTGAGCTAAATCATGTCAAAAATCTTAATAAACTTTAAAATAATCAAAACTCTAACATCATTACAGTTTAAAGCATTATTAAGCTTATTTGGGAAATTTACAGTTTAAGGTCTCAAATAGGAATTTCATTCCTAGTCATTCCTTCTGTAATGATGTTGATTGGCTTGATCTCACATATAAAACTAGAACTAAAAACTATAATTTTTTTTGGTAACATTTATAGCCACAACAACAGAAAATTAAAAGAAAATATCTTACATCAATAAAACTTCATTCAATAAGAAAAGAATTAAAATTGAAAACATTTAATCTCTTAAAACTTGAATAATTAGTTAAAATAAAGTTACTAATAACAAATCAACCCAATAAGTTTAAAACATTTAGCAAAGGAAATTAAAAATAGTTATTCTTTTAAAACTTCAATAACTACTAACAATTCTGTCTTGAGTCTTAAACAATCCCTTCTCTAATGTCTTAATTCTATCTATAATCTCTCCATAAGCTATACACCGATCAGTCAAAAGAAGATCTATAAACTTTAATTCTTACCAAAAGAAGATATCTTCTTAGCAAACTTTAATTCTATCTTCAACTGTCTTACCTACTCTTCCAAAAAGTAAATCTGACTATTTTCTTTACTTATCTCTAGCTCTTTTATTGCCCGAATGTTAACCTCGTATATTGTCTGTCCAACTAAATATCATAGAATACAAGGGTTACAACCAACCTTCAAAAGACACATTAGGATCATGCATTATCACTATTAAACAATTATGAATATAACTATGGTAAAAGATACATATCCAAGTTTAAATAACTATAAGTATGATCCTATAAAAAGTATAAATCACTAAACATAAAATTTTTATAAAATACCAAAACATTAAAAATCACAAATGTGAGTATAAAGAGTTGCATTATTACATATAAAAAGTTCAGATCAAAAATAAAAATATTTAATCAGCTAAAACATTAACAACTGCTTCCGACTCTTTAACCCTTGGGTGTGCCTTGGCTAACTTTGACTCCAAATATTTAATGCGCTCTACGACCTCCATATAAGCTGTGGAGTTCCTAGTTAAAAGACGCATAAAATGAAGATTACTACCCCTAATTGAAGCCAAATCAATCTTCAACTACTTAATCTTATCATCAAAAGTTGCATCGTCATTCTCACCTTGAATCAATTTTACAGAAGAATTGAAAGATGCCATGATCGTCTTGGTAAGCACTAAAGAGTCGTCTTTTCTTCTTAATCCCTCTACACAAGAAACGAGAAAGACAAATGCTTCTCAATTTCCTACGTAATCCGTCAACTCCACCATTAATACTTCTAATCGTCATACGTGATAATAATGATAGATAACCATTAAATAAAAGAAGACACACATTAATAGTAAATCATGCATTGTCATCATACTTGCATGAAATCATTCTCTTTCAACTTGGCGTATTAATGTGATTTTGATGAATAATACTTAATTGATCAATGTCTGATTATTGTTCTTTATAAATATGCTTCTTGAAAATGTTTAATTATCAAAATGCCTAAAAGATATTTAATATTGTCATTATAATCAACCTAATCAATCTGGTCTCTACATTAAATCATCTCATCAGAGAGAAAATTGAGCAATTATAATTGACTAGGGGAGAGAAAATTATATAATGATATATACTCATAACACAAAAACAATATTCTAGGGTTCAACAAAATAGGGGGGGAAGAACTTAAAAAAGATTATATAAATAAGGAGAAAAATATAATTAAGGGGAGAGAAATAAAATTAAAGGAGGAAATAAATATGATTATAAAGAAAATCTTTTTGATTATGACAAAAAAGTGGAGAGAAATGTAAGTGACTTGTAAAAGTGATAGTTAAAATTAGGATAGCAATAAAAGAGTCAAACACATAACATTATATAAATTAGATATTTAGGGGGAGATTAAAAGACAATTCTTAATTATTAATAACAAGTCCTCAAAGTTTTAACATTATAAAAAAGGAAAAATTGTCAGTATTATTGTATATGATTTTGATGATGACAAAACTTACATTAAGATAAAAAAACTCATATGCTTAAATCTCTAACAATCATAGATATGGTTATGAATTGATAAACATTAATTATCATAAATACATAACTATGAATGATTAGTCATACATGCATACATTCCTCACTTTATGGTGCACACATAATGAACATTAATTAAAATTTACTGCATAAATCTGCTAAATCATACCAAGCACCATAATTACTTAAGCTTTCATATTATGCATCTAATAGAGATTTATATTATTTCCTTACTTTATAAAATATTAAAATCACATGAGGATAGGATGCAATCTTATATTATATATGAAAGCTAACAACAAAGCAAGTCCAGAAAAGTTCAAGTGCAGGATAATGATCTTTTGCAATAAACTGCCATAACTATCTTTTACATTCCAAAAGAGCTGAACTGATGAAAATCGTTGAAGAAGAAGAAGAAGAAGAAAGTAAAAGACAAGCAACAAGAAATTTTGCAATTATTTAAAAAAGGCTTTTATGAACTTAAGCAATGAGAGACAAACAAGGCTTCAAATATGCATTACAATATGTTTACGTTGTCTGTTAACCTCAAAGAGAAGATTTCAATTGAAAAATGCAAGATAGATGAAGTTAAAGACAAAGCCATGGTCAATGGGTTTGAGAAATTCGAACTATCTACACCAACTAGAAAAAAGTTGTCTAAGATAAAAAAAGAAGAAGAAGACCTATCAAATACTCAGATAAAGGAAGAAAGATGTAATTGCCACATAGACAATCATGCACAAAGAAGAGAAAACTTTATCTGATCAACAAAGTTAGAATAATGAATTAGTCTGAAGACCAAAAGGCAATATAAATAGATAAGAGAGTGCAACTTCAACTTAGCTAAGATAAACAAATGAAGATTGAAGAAACAAAGAAATTGCAAGAACAAACTCCTTCTATTGTTTGAAGTATGTAGAATAATTGAAGAACTTTACTTCTATGGATCAAAAGTTCGTCTGTTACTTGCGACGCAAAAAGTATCAGCCAAAGCAGAAGACGAGGTAGAAGCTGCATAGTAAGCATAGATGAAGCTGAACATACAAAGAGTTACTTGGACCAAAATTGGCTTCAACAAACAAATGCATGATCGTCTACAACTTACAGTAGACAAACTCATGCAACGTCCAAAGTATTTCATCCAAGATAAAGCAGAATATAGTTCTTTTATTGCTTACATTAGATGAACGCTACACTTCATCTGTTTGAGTAAGTTAAAGCAAGTTTCATCTGCCGTCTTTAACAGATAATGAGGAACAAAAGAAAAATACTATACTTCATCTGTTAGAGCAAGACAAAGCGAACTTCATCTGCCACCTCCAACAGACAAATGAAGAATAAAGGAAAAATATTTCACTTCATCTATTCATATAAAATAAGAATTTTGTTAATCAATCAGCCAAAATTAGTCAGCACCACCTAAAGTTTATTTGTTATTTACAATAGATAAAGCACATACACGAAGGATCGATCAATAGACTAATCTTTTAGAGGAGTTCGGGTAGACAAACCAAAGTTTTTCTATCAGTCAGTTCGACTTCATCTATGCCATTCAAAGTTTATTTGCTACTTATAACAGACAAATCACTCTTATAGAAGTTCAGCTAATAGACAAACCTTGGCAGAATTAGTCTGGAACTTATGGTAGACAAATGCAGATAGAGAGAGGCTGTGACTTGTTAAAGGAATAAATTAATTTATGTGACTGGCATTCAAATGGAATATGCACTCATGCTGACATTGTACAGACTTATATCAGTCACCAATTCCGGCAATAAGCGGCACTGCAAGGTTTTCGAAGCTGTGACAGGTCAAATAAGGAACACCTAATATAGCTTGTTCTCCTCTCTAAATGGCGTTGTAGCAGCTCGAGACAAAATAGAAAAACCTAAACTTCAATGACAGAAAATTCAAATGGTCTTATTCATTCAATGCTGCTTTAGTTTCTATATTCAATGAAACCTATCTTTTCCAATGGTTGGGAATATGAAGAAGCTATTTAAGGAGAAAAGGTGGGATGATTCAAGGCAATGAATGAAGACATTTCAAATGGGGTTAACCTTATGCAAATCTTTCTACCCATGGCCAAGAGCTTAAATCATTATATATATTTCATGAGCTCCAATCTGCTTATCCCTATGGCCATTGTCTTTACATTTTAGGAAGATCTTTTGTATTACATAGAGCTGATAGAGAGATCAAATATTCTCCTATGCGTGAGAGAAACACTATATAAAATATATAAGTTTTTTAGTAAATTTAAAACCAGAGAGTTGTTGGTGATCTTTAGAAAACTAACAAGTTTGTTATTGATCTTTGAAACCAGTGAGTTTGTGGTGAGCTCGTGAAACCACATTGTATGAGTTATTGGTGACCTCTGGAAAACCAACAAGTTTGCTGATGATCTTTGAAACTAGTGAGTTTTCTGGTTAGCTCGTGAAAACTAGAAGAGTGTTAGGAGCATTGTGTATTTCCATTATATGGGATATAGTGGAACCCAAGGCATAATGAGTGTGTACTTTTGGAAAAGTGGATGTAAAGATGGTGTCCTATACCACTATAGAAATCTTGTCTGTGTGCGTGTGATTGGTCATCTGTTTTATTCTTCATATATTTTATTATTTTTATTATTCACTTTACATTACACCACATACAAGCACAAAAAAAGGTAAGAAATGATTCGACAGGAGTTAAGTAATGAATTTTTATTTACCCAATACACCCCTCCCCTCTTGAGTTAAGCTATCCTACAAGCATCTTCAGAATGTGTGTGTGCTTTGTTAATCTCAAGTTACATTTGTGCTTCTCAATCAACAACATTCAATTGAGTGATTCTAATGGTCTCCAAAAAACATCCTATAGGCTTGCTTTTCATAATCCCTCTCCACTAATGTAGAAAACTTTGTCTACTTGGATCAATAGGTCTTTGTGAAGCTTGTAATGTGGCCTTGGTTTTGGCTAACAAAAGAAAAAAATAATAATAATTTATAAAGTAAGAGATCATAAATAAATTTGCACATGAATGTTCACTCTCTTTACTTTTTGTTTGCTCTTCTCTTTCTTTTTATGGGCTGCATTACTACACCCCAAACTTATTTTCTTTTGAGTTCATTTGGATGTGATCCCCCCAATTGAAAGATAAATTCTTATCGATTTCTTTTTTTTTATCCCTTTTCTTTTCCTTTTGACATTTTTCTTTTCACTACCCCTAAACTTATCTTCTTTTGCTTCACCTATACCTTTCTAATAACCCCATGTATAGAATATGTCTCTTAATGGATCAAGCATGGTTTTTCAGGCTAAAAGGGTTAAGATGATAAAACTAAAGAAAGAAAAGTTGAATAGTGATCTTTCACATACTTTGCATATGTCATTCTTTCATTAAGGCTCAATAGGGACACTGGTGACAGTGATGTACTAGGTTAGCTTGAAAGGCTCGAACTGATCAAAGAATGCCTAAATCACTTCTAAGTAAACACGTAATCTAGATTTTCACCTTGAGGGGTAATTAAACAAGTTTTAGTATGCTTATGACAATCAAAATATATCATTGAATTAACAACATTAATAACTAGTATACATACACTTCACATGATCATAACATAACATGCTCAATAAAATTTTTTATCATTCATGAAAAATAAAGACTTATCACAAGAATCATTCAATCACAAGGTAGTATCTATCCTTCCTTCTAATGATGATAAAATACTGGGCATAGGTTACTGATTATCGAGAGAGAATTAATTACAACTCATTCAAATTCATTAATTTCACATAATTGCTCTTGAATTTTCTTGGCTAAGTGATTAAAAAGTGAAGTTTATTGAATAAATAATATATAATTTTTTTTTGAAAAATTTAAAACTGAATGAGAATCCCCAAATACCCCCAAATTTAAATCAAACATTGTCCTCAATGTTAAAATTAAGGAATAAGGGGTAAAGAAACTTCCTTGTGGGGATATTTTCCCCTTTGATGGTGTAGGAATGTTGTTGTTGATGGGGTGCATAGCTTTTTGAATGGATCATTTGCATCAAGAAAATCAAAAAGAACCTAAGCAAAAAGATAAATAAAAAAATCTAAAAAAATTAAAAATCCTAAGAGAGAATGGATGAGAGATAGTTCTAATTTATAGTCTTTAGTTTGACTGTTTCCTTCTTTACTTAGCATCTTTGAGGTGGATTTTGGCTTTACGGTGTTCCAGTTCTTTAATCATTGGAAGAGTGTCATTCTTCTCAAGAAATGCATTGTTGAAATTTTGAGGCATCTGATTCCATTCAATTTTTTGTAGTATAGCAATCGACAGTGCTAATTTATGCTTAAACTCTTCCTTGGTCACATCTTCTCCATTAACTTCTTCTACCGATGATTCCTCTTCAAATGCTTCCACCTCGTTGCTAGCATCCTCTTTTTGATGATGTTTCCAAAGCCAAGACATGCTCCATGACCTTCCTAGAACCTGTTATATCCTAACTAATAGAATTTGTAACAAAATTTTTCAACAGATCTTGAACACTTTCATAAGTAAAAATG
This sequence comes from Pouteria campechiana, assembly GCA_036873735.1. Lineage (NCBI taxonomy): Eukaryota > Viridiplantae > Streptophyta > Magnoliopsida > Ericales > Sapotaceae > Pouteria > Pouteria campechiana. The sequence goes on from JAYJMB010005805.1 coordinate 11,419, forward strand.
AAAGTTTCTTAATCATTCAAAACCTAAATCCCTTTACATGTAATCTTCTCAACTACACAATCTAGAGCACGGTAAATGTTAAACCTTACCTCATTGTCATTAACCCTCAAGATTAACTGATGGCCAAAAACTTGATGGCTTCCATCTGTCCCCGGCAGCGGCGCCAAAAACTTGATGGTTGCCATAAACTCG
>JAYJMB010005807.1:3969-54619 GCA_036873735.1 Pouteria campechiana
TGGGCGGGTCCACTGTCGTGGGCGGAAGCGGCCATCCATGTCCTAATTTATAATCCCAGTTATGGGATTTTAATCCGGACATGGATAAACGGTTCCAGAACATGGGCAGGTTCACTGTCGTGTGCGGAAGCGTTCATTCGTCCTAATTTATAATCCCAGACGTGGGATTTTAACTTGAACATGGATGAACGATTCCCAGACATGGGCGGGTCCACTGTCGTGGGCGGAAGCGGCCATCCATGTCCTAATTTATAATCCCAGTTATGGGATTTTAATCCGAACATGGATAAATGATTCCAGAACATGGGCAGGTTCACTGTTGTGTGCGGAAGCGTTCATCCGTCCTAATTTATAATCCCAGACGTGAGATTTTAACTCGAACATGGATGAACAGTTCCCGGACATGAGCAGGTCCACTGTTGCGCGTGGAAGCGTTCATCTATGTCTTGATTTTTAATCCCGGAAATGGGCAGGTCCACTGTCGCACGTGGAAGAGTTCATCTGTGTCCTGATTTTTAATCCTCCGTGTAGAAGCGTTCATCTATGTCCTGTTTTTTAATCCCGGACATGGGATTTTAACCCGGACATGGGTAGAACCACTGTTGTGCGTGGAAGCGTTCATCCATGTCCTGATTTTTAATTCCAGACATGGATGAACGGTTCCCGGACATTGGCAGGTCCACTGACGCGCACGGAAGCGTTCATCTATGTACTGATTTATAATCCCGGACATAGGATTTTAACCCGGCCATTGATGAATGGTTCCCGGACATGAGCAGGTCCACTATTGTGCGCGGAAGCGCTCATCCATGTCTTGATTTTTAATCCTGGACATAGGATATGAACCCCAGACTTGGACTCCTCTCCTCAGTAGTGTCTAAAATGGCATAAAGTAGGACGCCGGATTAAAAAACGTTCTTTTATTGTAACAGTTGTTGCAATGAATTTCCACAATAGATTCATATGTTTGTGGCCCATCTAAGTACTTATACCAAGGACCAAATTTACAGAGTCTCTTCCAATAATGGTTGTATTTGCAAACGGACCAGTGCTTGCCGCATACTTCTTGCACAAGTAAAAAGATCATAAGCTACACCAAAATAACTACCAAAAATACATGCCGTCATTTTTTCACACCCTTCACTAACTCGAAGACGAGTTAGAGTCTTCATGGTTTTCTACAATACTTTGAAGCTTTGAAAAATCTATCGAAGGGGATGCAACTTCCATTTGTCGCAATGTTTCGCGTAGTTGGTCCAGGTCGGGCGTTAGCCTGGGCCAATTATCAATCTGAATTTTTAAATTCTTCTCCATCTTTAGATGTAACAACAACTGTTGCTATTCTTAGGAATTTTGTTAGAATCATTCCATAAGGAAGAGAAAATTTGTTATTGCTTTTGACCTGAAACAAATGATCTAAGATTGTCTTTGTCAGGTCTATTTTTTTCCTATTTTCAGTGCCCACAACATTTTGGCATCTTTCTTAGAAATGTTATCTCTACCTCCTGGTTTTGGAAAGATGTTGTTGATGAGCAAAATGTGGGTCATTTACATATTTTTGTCCAAAAAACTGAGATGTAGACTCTTTCCTTCTTCATCAATTTCTATTCCAGTCACCCTCTGAAAATAATTATTTTTTCAAGGTAGGCCAATCCTTTTCTTCTCTTTCAACTATGGAGAGATTAAGACACTCCCTTATGTTCTCAAGAGATAAATCTATTACTCTATTTTCTATCAATGATTTATTCAACTTTGAATCATAGTTGTAGAACAAATCCAAATCATTTCAACCGAGTCTTTCGAAATTTAGACTCCTTCCCTTCACTACCTTTTTTTTTTCATACACATCCACAAATTTATTGTAGGCTTCGTGATTGTTCCGGAAAAATACCTCTAACGGATGATTCTCATTCAGCCTTCTCCTTTGTGATGGAGATGCTTCCACTACTTCTTCCTCTATTTCTCTTCTTCTTCTTGAAGACTCTATAGATGTTGATGTGGCTACCATGCTCAATTCAGCCATTTCAGCCATGATTTTGGATTGGGATGAAGAAAGGATGGATTTAGGAAATGGGAAGGAGAGGGGAAGTTGTTATGTCTGTAATGAACAGACGAAGAAGTTTGCCTATTTTATGCTAGGGTTTGGATTGGTATGAAGAATGGATGAATTTGGGAAATCTTCAAAATAGAAATATGATGAAAATAGAAAAAACAAAGACGAAAGGAGATGCTATGTCTGCAATGAAGATGGAAAAGTTGCTAAGATTTCAGACTTGGGAAATAAGAAGGAGAGGGGAAGTTGCTATGTCTATAATTAAGGACATCGAAGAGATTTCCCTATTTAAGTAAGGGTTTTAATGTGTTTAGGACAGAGTGGTAATTCGGACATGGAATCTGGGTTTTCGGACGTGGCAGAATTTTGAATATGGATTAAAACAACAAGCGGTTAGATATTCCAACGTTGAATTTTAAATTTTTAATGCGTTTTTGCCTTAGATAGTTCCTTGTGATTTTAATCTTATTACAGGTATATATTTTCAGAGTGCATTACCATCCATTCCATTCCAAGAGGATATGCTAATCAAAATGTGTAAAACATATTCAACTAGTACAGATACCTTAGCCGCAATAAAGGAAAATGGTTGATATGTCAAGGTTCACTCATTATGATATTAGGATATAATGATATATCCATTTTTTAATGGTCCTTATGCGGGCACCTAGTGCAATATATATTTTCAGGACATTGTAACTTAAAAAATAATTGGACGACAATCATGGTGATGTATCTAGCAATGTGGGTTGCATTGGAATTTATAGAGATTATTGCCTCATTAATCATCCGAATCACTAGGTGCACAGCAACATGGAATTTTTATGGCTCAAAAAATAATGAAATTTACACTAAAAATAAAAACTTTTAATATAAAACTTATTAATTTAATACTGATCTTCAATATTTAATGAGGCCCGTCCAGGGCGAGAAGATGGGAAGCAACTGTGTGAGTCAGGGAGACTTAAAGCAGTTGCTGTTACGCCCCCGTCCGTACGCAAGTGTTTGATGTTTCTAGGAGAAGGAGTCAAAAAACTCACTCTCCCTCCCTCCCTCACTCGCAGCACCCACAAAGGGCCTGGATAACGCCCGCCCCATCGCACGGTTCCTACGCTAGCTACAATGAAATATTCAATGCATCCGGCTACATTGGATCATTTTACTATATATATATATATATGCAATGGTATCAAAGCCAAGTTATTTGGCAAAATGCATAGTTTTTATTATTTTTCTTCCATATACTGAGCTTCTATAGCCTTTTACCATTCTTCTTCTAAAAAGAGGCTGGCAAGAATTGCCATTTGAAAAAAAAAATGGTATAAGAACTTGGTTTATTCAGATTTGGAGATATATATATATATATATGTATATATGTATATATGGGAAATAGTCAAGCCTTGTTTGGGCCTACCTTGATAATTATGTGAAATCCAAGCCGACTATTAATCTTATTATTATCCTTTTAGCTAGGAATCCAAAAATCATCTTAATCAAATATTCATGTGAGCCACAAAAATTGAATCATTTAAGAGCGAATATCAACCCATTAAAATTGTTTCATTGTTAATTCATGTACTTTTAATTAAGTATCCAAACCTTTAAAATGATCATTGTCAAATAGATTCATGTACTTTTAATTATCCAAACCTTTAAAATGTTCATCCCATCTAAAATAACGATTATGTAAAATGTTGAAATATTTTAATGCTTAAGTAAATGAATTTAAGTGAATTTCAAAATTTACACATTTTTATTTTTTTAAAAGATGTGGCCCACATAAAGACTTTGATCAAAATCATTTCTAATATGATGCTAAATATGATAGTCAGCTCGAATTTCATATAATCATCAAAGTGAGCCCCAAAAGAAGCTTGATCATAAAAGTATTTTCCTATACATACACTGATTCATTGGAAATGTTTCTACAAAAGTGAAAAGTGAAAATGCTTAGTTCAAGCCCCATCAAGATGATTTGATGAGATCTCATTTATTCATCATGCTTGATACATCATGTTTACTTAGAAACGAAAAAATTATTTTTATAAAAAAATCATAATATATAATTAAATTATAAATATTTGAGAGTTCATATGAATTTGTTAAAATTCTTACCTCATGCATGGTTCACATGCATTTTTGTTTGAAATGATTTCTGCTCATAATATTAAAATGATAATTTTAAACATGATGAATAGATTAGATTTCATCAAATTATCTTAGTGGGCCCAAACCAAGCATTTCTGCATTTCGTTTTTTGTGGAAAGTTTCCAATGAATCACTCACGTATATATAGAGGATATTCTCAAGTGGTCTTAATTACAAGTTGTAACCACTTTGAGTTTTTGCAAACCATGATGTTTTAATCAAATCTAAGTCAACAATCATACTTAGCATCATTTATTTGCAAAAACTCAAGAGATTGTAACTTGTAACCAAGACCACATGAGAATATCCCTGTATATATATGAGAAATGGTTCCTTTGAACCTCCTATGTTTTAATATTGTGGATAATGAAAATGAAATCCAATCCAATTATCTTACTTAACACCATTTATTTATTTAGTAATCTAAAGATTACCTCAAAAAAACTTAAGCCCAAAATTAAAATCATTTGAAAGCTAAAAGCTAACTCATTCAAAATTGTTTCATTTCTTATAAGACCCATGAGGATATAATCATGTATCCATGCCCTTGAAAGCCTCCATCCTAAATTAATTCATGATTCTATAAAGTTTTATAACATTTAAGTATATGCATAAATTAATATAAGTAATTTTCATATTTTATACATCTTTAAATGGTGTGGCCTAAATAGGCCTTTGATTAAAATAATTTCACATGTTTTAAATAAAGTGATAATGCTAAGTATGATGGTTAGAATGGATTTTATCCAATCATTTTTTACTGACTTAAAAAATAAAGAGGTTACTTTGAACCATTTCTCTCTTTATATATACGTATTTATGTATATATGTATTTATGTATATATAAAGAAAGAGAGAGAAGAATGCTCTCCTATGAACTAGAGTGTAACAAAATAACTTGTGCTCCACATTAACAGCCTTTGGATAAAATTGAATAGCTGAAATTCTTTAAGTATCTCACCTTTTGTAAAACATCTTTTTGTTCCATGAACCTACACACACTCCAATATAGAATCCTCTTCGGATGAAAATTTCTACTGAAGTAGGCTTTACCCACAACCTTCTTGTAGAAATATGCATGTGTTTACAAAGCATGAGAGGCGTGCCCAAAACACACTTTGTGCACTTGAAGCTAATGGCTTTTTAGGATAAATTGTTCTTGGGAATATCTTGGCAAAACATTATGATTGTCCACGCTTCAAATTGGTATAAAAGATAGATGGACGAGATTGGCATGGCCTTGTCATGTGAAGAGGGGCATGCCTCTTGCTAGCCTCCCTTCATCATTTGTCTATCATGTCTCTGTTCATCTTAAATAATAATAACAATAATGATAATAATGATGATGATGATGATAAAACTCATTTAAAAATAAAAAAATCTTTGTATGTCAATGTGAGTACTACATTCTAAAAATAAAAGAAGAAGTGAGACTTGAATTAATGCGATAGACCACCAAATTCCTATTAGATTATTTCCTTCCGGAAATTCACATAGAACATATGAATTTACTATTCTAAGATTCAATCATTAGACGACTCTAACTAGCCTTTTAATGGACTAAATTATGTAGAAAGGCGTATAAGTTTCATAAGCCACAGAGTCGAAGAACAGATGATGAATAAAAGAATGGTCTTGTGTTGGCTGCAAAAACCATGGAAGTTAGAAGAGGGAACTTGGGTCACCCATCGAGATGGGACTTCCACATATAGGTGGACAAAAAATCATGCTTGTAGACATGGGACTCAGCCTCCATGCATCATTTGATATACGTACATCTCTCTTTTACATTTTTTTCTTGAAAGTAATTAATCTTACTCAAATTAATTTTTATTATTAACGTTGTTTTTCAAGTTAAATTAATCCTTTCATAATCAAATTTACATTTCCTCTATGGGGTCCAATGGCATAGCCTTATTGTGTGATCAAATGTAAGCCAATGATCATAAACCTAAAATTGCATAAGTGTACCCATAATGAATGGTTGCAAAAATAACATTGTTGAAAAAGCCAACTTCGATTGAAATTTTCATCCAAAGAGGATTGTACAATAGAGTGCATATAAGTTCATAATATGGAAAGATGTTTTACAAAAGGTAAGATGCAGAGAAAATTTTAGTCATTTAGTTTTATCCAAGGGTTGTGAATGCAAAGCACAAGTTATTTTGTTATGCTCTGGTTAGCAGGAAAACATTCCTATGTGTACATATATTCAGAGGGGCGGTGCAAAATACTTCAGTAGTGCATATAATACTGAAGTGAATTAGTACCACTTTTTCATTTAAGCCCCACCTTGATGATTTTATAAAATCTAACATAATCATTAATCTTAACATAATCATTAATATTATTATCTATTTAGCTAAAGCCTCAAAGTTCATTTCAAGAAAAAGCTTGTGTTGCTCATAAAATTCAAATTAATTTGAAAATGAATCTCAACCCATTAAAATTTATTGATCATTTTGAGGGGCCCGCATACTTTAATTAAACATCGAAATATTCTAAAATGTTCATCACATTTATAATATTGATTTTATAGAATTTTATAATATTTAAATGCTTGAGTGAATAGATCCAAGTGAATTTCGAATTTTACACATGTTTTTACACCTTTTTAAATGGCATGGCCCAAACAAGACTTTGATTGAAATGATTTCTAATATCTTCATTAAATACATAATACTCAATATAATAGTTAGAATATACATATATATAGGAATATTTCTATGCTCAAGCTTTGTTTGGAGCACACCTTGATGATTATGTGAAATCCAAGTTGACTATTAATCTTATAAAATTTAAAAAATCATCTTAATCAAATATTCATGTGGGCCATAAAAATCAAATCATTTAAAAGCGAATATCACCCCATTAAAATTGTTTCATTGTAAAATGGATTGGATCCACATATTTTTAATTAAGCATTGAAACTTACTAAAATGTCCATCCCATCTAAAATAATGATTGTCTGAAATTTTATAATATTTAATGCATAAGTAAATTCAAGTGAATGTCAAATTTTACACATGTTTTTATATTTTTTTAAAAGGTGTGGCCCACAAAAGACTCCGATTGAAATGATTTCTAGTATTTTAATTAAATAAATAATGCTAAATATGATAATCAGCTCGAATTTCACATAATCATCAAGATAGGCCTCAAATGAGGTCTGACCGTAGAAGACTTCTATGCTACTATATATATATATATGATTTAAAAGAATCATTCCTTTGAAATCTCAAAGGAACGTCTTTATTTTTTAAGCTAATAAAAAATGATTAGAGAAAATCCATTCCAACTATTATACTCAACATTATTAAATCATTTTAATCAAAGGTGTATATGGGCCACACTAGTTACAGATGTATAAAATTATGTATAAAACATGGAAATTAATTATATTAATCTACAGAAATACTCAAATGTCACAAAACTTTGTAAAGAAATAAATTAATATAGGATGAAGGCTTTCAAAGGCATATATGCATGATTATATTCTCAAGGGTCTCATAGAATGAAACAATTTTACATGGTAGACATTAGCTCTCAAATTATCCTAATTTAGGGCCTATTTAAGTGTCTTTTTATATAATCTTTGGATTACTAAGTAAATAAATGAAGTTAAGATGATTGGATTGAATTTCATTCCAACTATTTATAATATTAAAAAATAAAAGGTTTCATTTCAGATTTCAACGGAACAATTCCTTTGAACCATTTCCCATATATATAATAAATATATAGGGATATTCTTATGTGGTCTTAATTGCTAGTTGTAACCTTTTGAGTTTTTACAAACTGTGGTATTTCAATCAAATCTAAGCCAACCTCATGCTTACCATTATTTATTTAATCTACATATCAAAAATATTCCAATTACAAACCTACGTGGGTCACAGTAAATAAAAACTCATAAAATTGCTTTAAATAAATGATACTATGCATGATAGTTATCTTGGATTTGATTGAAACAGTGTGTAAAAACTCAAGGGGTTGCAAAATGAAATATTCTTAGGTAGACTTAGTTGTAAGTTGCAACCCCTTGAAATTTTGCAAACCATGATGTTTCAATCAAATCCAAATTAAAAACCTATGTGTGCCACGACAAATATAAACTCATAAAATTACTTGGAATACCTTTTAGGATATTATGTCTCACGTAGGTTTTCGATTTGGATGATTTTTTATATTTAGACTAAATATGGTTGACTTGAATTTGATTAAAATATCATGGTTTACAAAAACTCAGTGGTTTGCAACTTGCAACTGAGACCACATGAGAATATTTATATATATATATATAATATAATATATATATATATATATAGAAAGAGAGAGAGATACATACATATACATATATGTATATATATGAGGAATACTTTGGTAATTCACATACTACTAAAGTGAATTGGTATATCCTTTTATTTTTGCCTCATCTTGATGGTTTTATAAAATTCATTCTGACTACTATATCTTGTACATTTAATAAAGATATTAGAAATTATTTTCATCGGAATCTTGTGGGGGTCACACCATTTAAAAGGGTGTAAAAACATGTGTAAAATTTGAAATTCGCTTGGATCTATTCACTCAAGTATTAAAACATTAAAATTCTATAAAAACAATATAATAGATAGGATGAACACTTTAAAAGGTTTGGATACTTACTTAAGATTATGTCGGCCCCTCTAAATGATAGAACAATTTTAATGAGTTGAAATTCATTATTAAATTGAATTTAATTTTGTGATCAACATGAGTCTTTGATTGAGATGATCTTTGAGACCTTAGTTAAATAGATAATTATAAGATTAATGATTGGGTTGAATCTTATAAAATCATCAAGGTGGGGCCCAAAATGAAAAGGATTTACTAATTCACTTTGGTAATACATGCACCATCAAAGTATCCCATATATATATATATTAATTTTATAAGTTTATATTTATTGTGGCCTAAATAGGTTTCCATTTGGGGAATGATTTTTGATATCTAAACTAACGGCATGTTCTTGGCCTTATGATTAGAAAAACAAAAGTATTTTTTAGCCTCTAAAGCATTCTTTGTTCATTTACATGTTGTTTGGCCCAAAATGAAAAGCGCTTTCTCCCCACATGAAAAGCTCATTTTCTGCAGATAGAGAGAAGCTCAAATTTAAAACTTTTCCAAAACAACCTTGAGATAGAAAATTTAAATGACAAAAAAAACCCCTAAATTTCTTCTTTTATTCATCTTTCTACAACTTCCAATAATACTTTTCTAATAAAGTAAAATACAGAATGTATCTAAATAAAATTTAAATATATAAAATAAAAATATAAAAAAATATAAAATATATTTTATATAAACAAACTATAAAAAGTAAAATTTAAAAAATAACACATACAAATAAGACAAAAGATAAAATAGAAATATATGTGATATAAGATACATAGGATAAAAACATATATGGAATATAGGTAAATATGTGAGTGAAATAAAAATATAAAAATAGTCATCCCACATGAAACAATAAAATAATTTTAATAAGTTTATATTTACTCTTTAACAGATTTAAATTCGTAACCCACAAGAATATTTAATTGAGACAATTTTTGAAATTTCTACTTAAAAGGATAATGATAAAATTAATAATTTGCATAGATTTCATATAAATATCTAAGTAGACTACAAAAGAAGCTTGACCATTGAAGCATTCCTCTTATATACAGTATGAATATATATATATATTTAAATTCTTTATTAATAAAATATTAGATACACTAATATTATTTTTAGTTTTACAAATTTATATAGTATATCTTCATACAAAAATATATGCATGTTAATATACTGTTTATAAAATAAATTTTATGTAATTCATATATTATATCAGATATATGCAATATAGTTTTAATAATATCCATTATATTAATAAATATATAATATAGATATAGTTTGCTAAATATATTTTATATATGTATTTTGACTATTAAATATGTTAAATTAAATAGTACTTAGTACTTTTTTAGTAATTTTAATGCCCAAAAGCACTTTCAACATTTTTAAACAAAATACACAAATAACACTGGCAAAACTTTTCAAATGATTAGACAAAACACTAAACAATCTTTTACTTACAGCAATTTGTATAAAAGTTCTGCTTCTAAAAGCATTTTTCTTAATAGCTGAAATTTGACAGCTAGGCCGAACAAGTTATAAATGAATGATTTCAAGTATAATGTTTAGCTTGGATTTGATGAAAACATTATGGTATGTAAAAACTTAAGGAGTTGCAACCATTGAAAAATGAGAATATCTCATATATATGGGAAATGGTTCAAGCTTTCCATTTTTTGATATTAAGAATAAATAAATAAAATCCAATCCTTCCATATTACTTTACACAACTTACTTAATTAGTAATCCAAATATTATCTAAATCAAACATTTACATAGGCCCTAACTTATCATCACTTGACAGTTAATATCCATCCTTGAAATTTTTTTCATTTCTTACGGGACTCGTAAGGATATCGTCATGCATCCATACCTTTTAAAGCCTTCACCTTATATTAGTTCATAATTCTACAAAATTTTGTTACATACCTATATATATTAAACATAACTTTATACATTTTTAAATAATATGGCCCACAAAAATCTTTGATCAAATTGAGTTCATATATTTTAACTAAAGAAATATGCTAAGTATGATAGTTAGATTAGATTTTATTTAATCATCTTGGATAGACTGGTGTTAGCAATTTCAAAATCATCGGTGAAATTTTCATCGATTATCAAAATGTTTTCAACAAGGGAATATGAAAATGTCGAAGTTTAGGAGAAATTTTCAAAATTATTATAGAAAAATTTGAAATTATGGAGAAATTTTCAAAAAATAGCCAAAAATAGGGAAATAATCACTGAAAATTTAAAAATCTTATAAAAACATACCTACATGCCCTATTTTCTACTTGATTCCTCTTGTTTTTGTCCTAAACCCATATACAACTTTTCAAAAGCCATTTCCAACTTACTAAGTATGTTTTCCCCAGTGTTCGTATTATTGATAAATACCTATTTATCAGTGGTCTGGAAAAAAGATATTATCATTTTTATCGGAGATATTATCGTTTTCACGGGAACTTTATCGGTAAAATAGAAAAAAATTAGAAAAATAGAGAAAGATTAAAAAAAATTTGGTGAAACTTTGTAATAAATTATGATAAATATAAACACACAATTTAGGCAAAAAATTTGATTAAAAATTCACCATTACATGAATAATGAATGTACATATGAGAAATACATATAGATTGATAGGAGTGTAAATCTTAGCAAGAAAAAATATTATATTAAACATTATCTCTCCTACTAAGTCACAGACATACAAAAATAAATAAATAAAATAATATATGGTAGTGTTTTGAAAATTAAAACTAAACAACTCTTACCTTAATAACAAGTGGAGTGTCGTGCAGGTTCCTCAAGTTCATCATCATCTTGTTGACGTGGAAGCTCATATGCATATGAGAAAGCAAAGCTAAAAAGGGAATAAGAAGCCGATGATTCTACTCTACTGTCTAGGTAATCTGATGATGTATATCCATATTGTTGGATGTAATCTAAGGCCGAGTTAAGTTGTGATGTCTAATACAATAGACTTTTGGGATTCCATCCAGAATCATCTGACCATTCATATAGATATGAATGTGATAAAGGATCTGGCCCATAGGAAGTCTCCTCTCTATTGCCACCTAAATCCATGAATGCCATGCTACTTGTAAGTGTGTTATCCTCAATTAGCTCCTTGCCCTTTCTAGTTTCAAACCTTCTCTCATATCGCCTGATTGGAAGGCGTGTTCCATAATCCTCATCTTGTGTAGCATGCGTATACCCCTCCTCACAAGTAAATTGGCTAAATGGCCTTTGATTCTATGGGTATGATGAGCCATCTCCACTAATGCCACCACCACCCTCACTACCACTATCGTCATCATCATCACCACCACAACCACCAGTATCACTCTTTGTTCTCGACGACGAAAAAGTACCTGACACTTGCTGAGACATCTATGAGGACCCCTTAGCAGTCAATTGGGTCTGAGATCTAGATAATGGATCAAATGCCTTTTCTGGGATCCGCTCTCGATGTAGCACCCCTTTTACATCCACACCCTGTGCACTAGCTTCTTGGGTAATAGCTTCTGCTGGCTCTCCATTTTGTCCATCTAAATCTTCTGATCACAGTCATTCATACAATAGATTTTCCCTGGTATCATCCTCCTCTATGTGTGCATGCTGCCCAATTATCATCAGATTTGGGGGTCATTGGGCTCCTTATTTTCCTCTCGCAGTATCGTCTCCCGTAGCCTCATATTATAATGACAAAAAATAAGCTTTTTGAGCTTTTCATATCCTAGTCTATTCCTTCTCTGGGTATGGATGAGGGAGAATGTACTCCAATTTCGCTCACATAGCAATGGAGACACCATTTGACTTAGAATTCAAATTGCTAGTAACTTGAGTGTTGGGATCTCCAAGCCATATAAGTTCCACCATTCGCCTAAAATCAAATCAAGATTATGTATTAATATTTGTAAATAATACATAAATATGCAAGTATAAAATGTCACAAGGTTTGATAACAATTACATACAAGGTAATCCTTGTGACCGTAACTTAACGACCACTGCCTTTCCAAACATCCCCCGCACTTCATGGAAAGCCATCAACTATTAGAACATTTAAAATGATCAATCTTTTTTATTTATCACACTATATAAGATAATGAAGTATATTCGATGAACATCATAAGTAGTTTACCTCAGTCCCAAAGTTACCTACATTAGGGTAATCAGGAAATAACTTTTCAAAGATTTCAAACACTGTCCTATTTAACTCCATATCCGCCCCAAGACCACGCCGATAGTGGTATTTTAGGTTCAAAAAATACGCTGCAATAATAAGATTTTAATTCAAACATAAGAGAAGAAGATACATAAGAGAAGACTATAATAATAAGATTACAATTCATATGACAAAACTCACCAGCTACATGTGATGGATGACGGAGCATATTCTTCCAGCGATCTTCTATGATATCGATCACCCACTGCCTGCCTCTCACATTTTTTTGTATTGACTCTTTCGTAAATTGAAATGCCCCATATAAAGAGCCCATATTTGGGTAAGTCTCATTATCAACCACTCTCAAGACTATATATGGGTTCTAGAATATACAACACCGATCGTACTTTATCCCAAAAGGAAGCTGTCATAACAATCCTCTCCATCTCCATCCCTTCCCTAGTGTGTATATATCTTTAATCGTGTCACACATCAGTGTTGAATGATGTATTAAATGCTTGCTCGGCATTCCATAAACTATCCAGTGCAATGTAATTCATGGCAAATCGAGTTTTACCTAGACATACAATCTCTATCTTATAATCAGATGCCTCATGAAAAAATGCCTTCACCCAACTGTGGTTGTAGATGAATGTGGTAATCTGTCTGCCCTTCTCTATCACACTACGAACACTTGGTCGTCGACCAATATTCTCCAAAATGAGATCAATACAGTGCGCCGCACAAGGAGTCCAATATAAAGGCATTTTTTTCTCTAGAGTTTTCCCAGCCTTCTTAAATGCGGATCCATTATCTGTGATAATTTGTACCACATGAAAACTTGAACAGAGGGCTTCACATCTCTTGAATATAAGTTGCGTTCTTAATATGCTTAGATGCATGCACAGACTTACAGAACATCGTAGTGCCTCTGAAATACAACATGAAGTTGATGATACTGAGTTTTGTGGGGCCAGTCCACCCATCACACATCATAGACAACCCATATGTTTGTCATGTATGAGTTATAGATTTCATCCAGTCCTTCATTTCTTGGTTCTCCTGATCAAGATATGTTCCCCCATTCTGGTATGCTGAAGGAGACGGGACACCTTCTCCTTCCATCTATGCAGCATAGATCATATTCTTGAAAGGTACAGTATTCGTCATGTATAGAGGAACGACACCATAAATAAAGCATCTAGAGACATGAGTTCCAAGATTCTTTACACTCTCTACCCCTTTTGTACATATGAGTTATCTTCTTCTGCAACCCACTAGCCTGTTCATACAACTTTGGTTGCCCCTCATAGATGATGTACGGCCCAAGAACTTTTTTAGTCCTCTCTTCTAGTTCCCTCCTTCATCCAACCCCCCCTTGCCTGCTTCCCCCACTAGCTTCTCTTATAGAACCATAGAAACTAGGTCTACCCCTCTCCAAACTAATCGACTCCTCTCTAGCCCATTGTTCTACCCTGCTAGCCTTCATAGCCCGCCTCATATGCTCTCTCTCATCTCCATCATTATCATCATCATCACCTTCATCATAACTCCCTAATTCCGCTTCGATTTCCTTCTCCTACTGCTATTAAGCTCTTTTAGAAGTAGCACCCAACTAAATAGCCTTCTTCATAAGTGCTCTAACATCCTTAGGCACCTTAGGACAATTCTAACATTTGGACTACTCCAAGCCAAGTGTTGCCTCAGTCTTGTGATCCCCCTCGACTTCATAACTTGCTTGCAGTATTTACATTTAGCTCCAAATGAGTTGTCTGGAACTGGTTTCCCATGTTCTCATGCAACATTAGGCTTGGTCTCGGTTTTACTCCCCGTACCACTCCTATCCGTTGACATCTTCGAATTTCAACTTGAAACAATCAAATCAAAACAACACAACATCCACAAAACACAACATCAATATCATCAAGACTTGAACACTCTTGAACATACAAATCTTCACACTGTATACATCCAACAATGTCTAAAAAGGATTCTACATATTCAAAACCAATCAACAAACATTTACAAATTTTAAGAAAAAATTTTATTTTTCATAATTATTTGAAAATCCAAAATAAATAAAAAAATATCACAGATAATTTTCTGGTTATGTTTATAATGCTACGATAGTACTCGTGAATTAACATAGCAATCATAGCATATACAACTTCATTTTTTTATTTATTTAAAAAATAGAAATAATATTAAAATATTAATTTCACATTTTAAAAAAAATTATTTTTTTGCTGGAAATTACTTTTTCAATAGATCTAGCATCTAATCTATGCTTTCATACATAAAATTGGTTAATTTTGGATGAATCTTGCGATTTGGGGATTTTTTTCAAATAGCAAGCTCATCCCCAATATCTACAAATCGGGCAATTTTTTATGAGTAAATCGCAAATTGAGTTTCGATTTTGATGCTAGCAATTTTTTTTCAAACAGACAAAACCAAAAAATGTCACGAAAATCATGCATTTTTACCTTCACGGCCTTAACAACCTTTACCCGAAAAAAACCCTTTTTGATCTTCGAAATGCAGTTGTTTTCACCAAAAAACGAAAATAGATTCTTCGAAATTGCTGTTAGAACATGGGGGAATTGATTTCAGGAAGAAAAAAAATACCAGAGAGTGGGTTAGGAGGCAAACAACGTCCAAGTGCATGCCGCCCCCCCCGGTCACACATTGGAACGATAATATTAGTATGCTTACCGATATTATCATCGATTTATCGCCATTTATCGTCAATTTATCAAATTTATCAATAATATCAATGATATTATCAATAATATCGTAGATATTATTGATAAATGTGATAAATCAACGATATTTTCATTTTATATACTGTTTTTTATCGATGCATGCCTAAAACGATATTATCAACGATAATATCAATGATGCGTACATTGGTTTTTCCTGTCAAAAAACCAAATTTGAGACTTCGATTCATATAGATTTAAGGTGTACCACAGTTGTTCATCAACAGCGGCAGCTTAGATTCACCTGAAATCTGATTTTTGGGTTTCAAAACCCATCTCCCCAACATGAGTTTATCGAGGTGGTCGGATCTCCCTCAAAATCAAGTTTTGGGTTTCCAAACCCATCTTTGAAGCATTGAATCTCATTTTTTACTAAATCTAAGTTGTTTTGCAAAGAGAAAATATAACATCTTTTGAGAATCTTATAGATCTAAATATGAAATCACTGTAGCAGTTCTTCTTCGTCTTTCCCAGCCTTTGAAATCCATTCTTTGAAGAGATTTTGGGAGGTTTAAAGCTCCGATTTCACCCATAGAGTTATAAACTAGCAATTGCATGTAATAAAAACGCAGCTTCTGTCTTTTTTTTTTTTTTACCACAAAGAACTTTATTATGACGTAAACAAAATTTTTTGTTTATATATTTCTATTTTTTAATATATTTTCATATGTTCATAGAATAAAAGTTTTATATTTTAAAAGTTTTAAAAACATACGATATTTATATTTTTTGAAAATAAATGGTTTATATTATATATTTTTTAAAATTTATATTATTAAAATTATGGTAGATAAATATTTATAAAATTATTATGTAAAGACATTAATTAGAGTTTTAAATTAATTAGAGTCTTAAATACACACACAAATTGTTGGGGTGTAAAAAGGGATGATATCTTTCTTATTGAAATTATTTTATTTTAACTAGTTTTAATTATTTCATAACATTGTTGTCTTTATTTATTTAAAGGTAATAACATGCTTTTAGAATATTTTTTGTTTACAATTTACATTATATGCATATGTTGAACAACTTTGTGTGCCCTAAATCTCTCTTTTACTAGTATTTTACATTAGAAATCTACTTTATCAGTTTTTGTGTCGTTGATACGTCTGTTACCTCTTATATGTTGACATTTAAAGTAATGTTTTTTATTCTAAAAGTACAATTAGATTTATCATGATTTATTAAAAAGTTTTATGGAAAATTTTCTATTTTTTCTTCATTTTTAAATTTTTTATATTTTAGCAAAAAATTTTGGCGAAATCATCGATAATTTCTCTTAAATTAGTGAAATTTTCTATTTCTAGGCTTAGATAAATTTTCCCTCTTAGCAAAACTGCAAACACTAGGATTGACATAAAAATAGAGCGGTTTCTTAGAAATTTCACACAGATTAAACCACAAAACTTAACCACTTAGAATGTTTTAGGATCATCAACATTCAGAGAATATAATTATTCACATAACAAGAAGCTTTTCTATCAGATTTTTTTTCACATAACAAGAGGCCTTTCTATTGGAATTTACCTTTAGTGAAGCCTCCAAAAAGTAATCAAAAATCACCTGACATTGACTTGGGCCCAATGGAAGCACCAAATTAGTATCCATCCATGGACCATACCTATAAAGAAAAATTCATCCCAAGATAAGTACTAACCAATACAGTAATCAATGATTTCCTGATGCAGGCCTTTGACTAGGTTGTCCCATAGTGGATGGAGAATATACCAAAGGTTGCAATTTTCAGAGAACCCAGCACTTAAACTAGTCATGTAGCTGTAGATGTTTGAGTAAAGACAACAACAATAGCATAATGTTCTGTTTATCATTTTCAAGGGACGTATCATTTGCTTGCAATAGAGACAACAGAGATTTATTAAAAAGATATGTCATTCATATTGCACAACATTATTATTACAAAAGAAATTACAAACTGGTAAAATGATTCAATAAGAATTTCATTGATGTTAAAAATACATCTAACCATTGAAAAAGAAACAATGAAAAGATTATTCTTTGAAAGAATTTCAAAAGATTCATAAATCAAACATTGCTTAGAAAATCTTGATTGACTTTAGAATTATTAAAAATCACAAAAATGTTGCTAAATCTTTATTCTTTAAAAGTCATTAATATATATTTGAACCCGAATTCTAAATGAATTAAAATTAAATAACTAATGATTTAATATTTACATAGATACCTGTAAATACTGAATGACCAACAGCCATGAAGATATATTGAGATCAAACAAAGCTAGCAGAGATGAAGCAAACACTAATCTTGCAGAAGGAGAATAAAAAAATTAATTCCAAGGATGGTCTAATCTAGTAGATTTCATAGGCATCTTCCATCCATTATGCACAGCAATGCCCAATAACCTGGATCTCCTAAACATGCCCTTTCTTGTAAGTGTCCAAGTCCTGATGCATAAGGTCCCCAAAATTTCACATTGGTAAATGATAAAAACATGGGAAGGTTGAGAATAGTACCTATTGATCATGAAGTTTGGGTAAACAAAAGCATAGAGAGCTTCTGTGCCAAGTCTATCAAAATGATCTTGTCGTTCTGCCAAGGCACCTTTGCATTTCTGGATGCTGACTTTCTCAAAAAGCTATTTCGGTAATAAAAATACTCAGACATATAAAACCAATCATCATATTAACAAAAGGATAATCATTCATATGCACAATTCTCTAGAGACATGTTCCAAGTCCCATGCTCATTCAATACATTGAAAAGCTGAATGAATTGGGGAAGATTGTCAAATGAGTATTAACTTTAAAGTTGAAGGGTATGCATTAAGCTTACTGTGGTAGCGTAGGACTCAAGTTTGAGACCAGATGCAAGGCCTCTGTGAGCATATGGCACATGATATCCGCCATCCAGATAGTTGTCACAAAAGACCTACACACACCAGCTAGTGAGACAATAAACTAGATGTTTTTTTCTTTTTGTGCTGATAATATCTGGTATAAAATTAGTACAGGACAATGATGCACAAAGACTGCTATGGTGCACTGAATCTGAATCTGAATCTGAACAAGTTGGTAAATAGCTATGGTTACATAATCCGATGATTTATATGATAGGCTATACTCTGGGCTGAGGTTCTAAAGTTATCTGTGGATGAGAAGAATGCTAATCACTAATCTCTAGATTTGTCTTGCTGACTATCATTGCACCTTTCCTTTCCTACTTGACAATTGATTTGGACCACTCTCTGCGGCATATCCACCATCTATGGTAAAAAAGGATCAAAAGCTCTTACATTTATTTAGACTACCATTGAAATTGGGTGGCCCAGTTGTTAAAGGAAGATGGATGTCAAAACAGCCACATCACCCGTGGATGGAGTGGGCACCCACTAGCAATACATGCAGGTTTCTGACTAGCACAAACCCTGCCTAGTGAACCTCCCAACTATCCAACTGCCTGTCATCATGCCACCATAGACTATAAGTTGCATCAAGGCCTTCACTAAAATGCATGTCCCAATTTAAAGGAAATAAAACAGGCAGTTGTAATGTGGTTCTCATCAAGGATCAAACCTTCCAGTTGCATTCAATGGTGTATTCACACCTACGAACATGTCGTAATGAGGTATCAATCCCACCAGTACTCAATGTTTCAGAAGAGCTTCCAAGCCATTCATCTTGGACAATCTTGGCATCCATGTTCCTTTGCAGTGGTACATCTCCATCAACATTGATCAGCACAAATGGGCCCCATGTAGCTACATTCAGTGGTATAAGCCCAAAAGCCTAGTTATTATGAAAGGCATCAGCAAAGATGTCCTTCAGTAGAAAAAAGTCATAGGAAAGAACAAGAAACTAGTCACCAGGAAACTTACTTTTACATTGAAGTTCTGAATTTTTGCAATCTGAGTGGCCTTTAAGAGTGCTCCATCAAGCCCATAGGTCCATCCCTACAAAGCTAAAATATTATGGCAGAGTACAGCTCAATAAATTTTATCAATTGAAAGTGGACCATCAATCAGAGGCTAAAACCATTTCTAGAAACCACATTTCCAAATGGATGCTAGCCTTAAAAAGAATACTTGCTTTATATAAGACAGCTCATAGAGGGCATCGCCTATAGTTATAGTAAGGCTCTTCACCTGGTTCGAATCTCGAAAATATTCTCTTCAAAAATGGTATAGTTGTGTATATCTTACTCTTTCTAGACCCTACATTGGCAGGAGCCTCACGCACTAGGTAGACTTCTTTTTACATAAAATAAATCACAAATAAAATTAATGCATGTAGTACCACAAATTTGTGAAATAGTTAATTAAATTGAAATGTAATAAATCAAGCAGAAATGCAAAATGGCTCAAACCTACCACTCTTACTCCCTTTTAGGTGTAAATATTTCTCACACATTTAAATTGCAAAACTGAAGGCCAGCTTGAAGAATTCAAAATCAGATTTTAAGCTCCAACATGTTCATAGGATGAGCGTAGGCATAGGGATGCTCAGATGAATGTGAGGCAAACAACAAGATAATGAAGAAGAGAAATCAAGAAATGAATGCACCTCCGCAAGATAACGAAGAAGAGAATCATGAAATGAATACATCTCATGAGAATTTCAAGAGCAAAAATAACTGGAAACGAGTTGAGAGATAATAGACCAAGAAAGTTTGGCCATGTAGACAGTGAAGTAATCAAGTTAAAGGTGCTAGGGCCAAAAGTCTAAAAGACATGGCTATGTGGTTTTAGGGATTGTGTGTCAATGATGGTGGGTTGCATGTGAAGGAGATAAAGCATGGAACACTATTAAACACAAATACTTAAAATGGTCATTCTATGGTAACACTTGATTTGCAATATTAACTAGCTCCTCATTTAGATTCCTTTGTTGTTAAAGTTACATTCCATAAATTCAGTTTTCAGTCAACTAATTGTAAAACCTTTGATTCTAAAGCATCTCACCATATATCTACCTTCAAATTTATGTCTTCTCGTGTCTCATCTATCAAAACAATATCATCTACAAATAGTCTTGGTCCCAAAAGACTAGGTATATGGCAAAGCACGACACTAAGCCAGATTAGGAAACTAAATGAATGTGCAATAGTAAGAAAAAGATAGCAGTGGAAGCACATAAATACAGATAAGAATAAACACATAAAGAAATATAGTGGTTCGAGCTAACTCGGCACCTACTCCATTCTCTAAGGTATCCCAACCTTGGGTTCCACTATCCACCATGAAATCACACCTCCTTGGTTTCTCTGAGTTCATCAAAAACTCTTAACAACACCAACTAATTTTACTGAGCTTATCGGGGAACTCTTAACCATACCACCTGATCTTACCGAGCTTACTATGGAACTCTTACAACACAATATTGTTATAAGGATAATCCTTCTTTACTAACGGAAATCCCATACCCAACTAGAAAGAAAGATGTACAAAGGAATGCCTCTAAGTAGGCTGAAATATAAACGAAATAAAGCTTAAATATAAAGATTACTCAATGAAAGCAAGGTGTTTTAGACTCCTCTTGAGTTGGATTTAATATAGCTTAAAGCTTGTTGAGAGTCGAATCACAGTAGAGTGAATGCATTTGGAAGTTGTTTGGTTCTCTTGTAAATGCATCGCTTTTAGTTCAAAGAATCCTTCTTTCTCTTCAATGGAACTTATATTTATAGGCTTTGAAAAAGATTCTTGACCATTTGGAGGAAGACTGTTGAGAAATAGCTATTGAAATACCTTTTCGAAATTCAGGGTGAAATGACCGTTGGGACGATAGACCTCTATCCATTCCTTTGTTGACATACGTAGGCCCAAAAACCTCTGTAATTTCCTTTATTACTTCCTCTGTGGAATATTACTATCGTAGAGATCTCAATAGACTCTGTGACAGCCTCTATGGACATTAGGTATTTCCTCTGTTAACATAGTTTAAAATACCCACATGTTTAAAGATTATGAAAGACCTCTGTCACCCATAAACTTTTCTTTTGTCATTTCATTTGTCAGTTTTATGTTGTATAAGCTTAGCTCCAATGGACTCAATAAACCTTTGCAGCCGAAGTTTGTTTCCTCTGTGGGCTCCTCTGTCACTTCAAAACTTAACAAAACTTTATTAGCTTAAGATCAAGTCATAAGCAAGTTTTGTTGTTATCAAAAATACTCATATAGACTCAACAAATAGCATACACCAAAGCATTTTTTCTTGTGAATGTCTAGTGAGATCATCCATAACTAAAGTGAAAAGATAAGGACATCAAATTAAACCTTACTACAAACCCACTACAATCGAAAATTCACTCATTTTCTACTCATAGTTCTCACGTTTGTTATAATTCTATCATATATATACCTAATGACATCAATATCTACCAATAACTCTTTTCTTCTTTACAACCTATTAAATTAACTTCTTAGAAAAAACATCATATGCTTTTTCCAAATCAATAAAAACCATGGGAAAGTTTCTTTTTTCTCTATATTTCTCAATTAATTGTCAAGATAAGAAAATAGCTTCAGTAATTGATCTTCTTGGCATAAAAACCAAATTAATACAATATTTTGGAACATCCATTCATGTCTTAACCTTTGCTTAATTGCACTTTCCCAAAGTTTCATCATCTGACCCACATGTTTCATTCCACAATAATTAACAAAATTTTAAATATCTTCTTTATTCTTAAATTTTGATAAAATCGTACTTTACATCCATTCATTATGTATTTTCTTTGATGTTGTAATTGTAGTAAATAAATTTATCAACTAATTTAAACTTATATCTCCCATGCACTTTGACACCTCAATTGATAACTTATTTAGACCTAAAGGTTTTCCTATTTGCATTTTACTTAGGTTTCTTTTACTTTAGATACTCATACTCTTAGAAAATAAGTAATATCTTTTAATTTCCTTTACAGTCATATTTTCATGTTATCATATACTTTTTCATAAATCATCATTTAATAAACTATAAAAAATTAACTTTTCATCTTTCCTTAATTTCATTATCCATTGTCAAAACCTTTTGTACTTCACTTTTAATGCATCTAACATTAGTCCTTACTCCTTACCCTTCTTTCTCTTAATTTAAACAATTAAAAATCTTCTTTTTCAGCTCATCTAGTTTGGAATCTATTATAAAGACAATAATAAGCCTTATATTTAGCTTCACTTAAGACTTTCTTAGTATACTTCTTAGAATTCTTATATTATGGTAAATTTATTTTATTTTGAGATTTACCTATTTTTTAAAATTTATTCATTTGTCATTAATGGTATTTTGGACATCCTCATTCCACCATTGTGTTTCCTTATGTAAGAACCTTCTGTTTTTTATATACTCCTAAGATGCCTTTTCCTACTTTTCAAATGCATTCTATCATTTCTTTCATCATTAATTTTAAATCATTGTCTTTTATATCATTTCATTTTCGTTACACCATCTTTTTATTAAAATGCTCTATGTTGTTTCCTTTCAAATTCCATAATTTAATTTTAAAAGTTATGTTAGTCTCACATTCCTTTTTTCTATCTTCATATATATCTTCATTCCACATCCCCCTTTTAAGGAAAGAAAAGTTATTTGATCTGAATATGGCCCACTGTTAAAGATTATCAAATGTTCAACTCTTTTTTGAAAAAACACATTTACTAAAGCTAAATCAGAAGCTATAGCAAAAAAGACAAATTCAAAAAAATCATGCCTTCTCTAAAATTCCATTTCAACTCTTAAGTGTTGTCATGACACAATTTATCACGAAGATCTCCCCTTATACTGGATAAATGTGAACACATCTACTTACTCATCACATTTATCAAAAAGCTGGCTAAAAAAGCTTCTTATTCTTCAAGTTTTGTCAAGTTCATTGTTCACTATGGACTAGCATAGGAAGTCCGTCCTTTTTCCCAACAAGAAAAATAATGAAGTCGCACCTGGTTGTTCATTTTGGAGGAACTTTAAATAGATAAATTCTCACATGTCCAAATATTTCTTTTCCCTTTTCACCTAGTCAACATGACCAACATTTATGCTACCCATCCAGCTCGACACTCCTTGTCCCGTCTTTGGAGCTTTCTGTATATACAAAGCATTCCAAATAGAACATGCATTCCTTTATAATGTACCCTCTATCGAGCCCAACACATGGACTCCAAACTTAATAACAGCTTGAATTTTTATGATGAACAAATATATGAGTAAGAAAAGAGAGTATTAACGACATTATTTCCAAATGTTGCAAAAACTAAAATAAAAAACACAAGTATAACACAAAGGAATCAAAGCAAACAAGTCATAAACGTGTTGAAGGACTAAATTCCATCAAAAAATAACTCAAAACAGTCCTAACACATTCAAAAACAAGTCAAGATGGAAGAAAAAGAGAAAAAGCCAAGTTTTCATAGCAGTTCGCATGACAAAGAGAAGCACAGAGGAAAGAAAATCCTCTAACAAAACTCTCTAGAAGAATTTAGAAAAATGTTCAAGTTTAAAATTGTGAACTAACCATTGGAAGTAGTTGAAACTGTTAGAACCAAAAGAGGAATCCGCAAAGAAAGTCTGGACGAAGACAAAGATCTGTCAAAACATCTAGAACAAGGATTCTCTCTCCAATAATTGACAAAGAAATCAACATAGAAAACATCGACAACCACAGAGGTCTAGCATTAACTCTAGTAACGGCTATTTCCAATAGAGAAATCAACAGAGAAAATCACAGAATTCTTTGGGGTCTTCTTCGTCAACAAACGATATGATAGAGGAGATAAGAGAGGTTTGTCATTAAATAGAAAATTTTTTATTTGATTTCTAAACATTCAATTTAATGACTAGAATCACAACTGATCAATTTCAAACGGTCACAAGTCTCTCTAAGGCGTATAAATAGAGAATCCATTCGAGAGAAAATTTAAGAAGTGATCCTACATTGTGCATTTACAAAGCTACATCTATACTGCATCAAAGGAGCTCAAAACACAAAGTTTTTTCATTGAGTAGTTCTTTATTACTTGTTTTTATTGTGTACATCTTAGCCTATCAAGAAGCAAAATCTTTATACAATTATTCATGCATCTTCACTTTTGTGAAGTTGAGTTTCTACAAGTTGATAATATTGTAAAAGTTTATTAGTGAGCTCAAAGAAACCAACTATGTTTGGGAGATTGTTCTTTAGTGGAACTTGAGACAAAGGACCGTCTCAGAGAGTGGAGTAGGAACATCTCAAGCTGAACCACTATATACCAAGTTGCTTTGCAGTGTGCTTTTGTGCATGTTTTCTTTACTTTTTTTGGCATATTTTATATCTAGGTCAAATGTTTTTAAAGCTCAATTCAACCCAATCTCTCCTCCCCGCCCCCCTCTCCCTCCCTCTGAAATATTTACATTATTTAGGGACCAACAATTGATATCATAGCAAACTTCACCTTATTGATCTCATATGTTCTATAAATCAATATATGAAGAGTTTCAATTAGCCAGCTTCTCCCAAAAAACTAATACTGAGGGACGATCCACTACCCCAACACCTTTCTTTGACAAATCAAATTATGGGTACGGAAAGGTTGTCTTCAACACAGAAGATAAATTACAACCAAAGACATCTTAGTAATAGAACGAGAGGCTAAAAAAAAAATCTGCTTCATTATGCCCTTTCCCCCTAAAGTTTGAAAAAATCTTTTCCTGCAATAGTGCAAAGGATATATGGGACAACTCCTTGTAGCCCACAAAGGAAACAACCAGGTGAAGGAGACAAAGATAAATCTTCTTGTACATGATTATGAGTCCTTCATTATAAAGGACATTAGTGATATTTTTGCTAGGTTTCAAAAGATAACTAATGAGTTGAAAAACCTTGGTAAAAAGTATAAAGAACCGAAGCTTGAGAAGAAGATATTGAGTACTGAAATCACTACAAAGCAATTGATGCCTAAAGTAATAAATCACTACAAAGCAATTGATGCCTAAAGTAATAGTCATCCAGGAAGCGAAGGACCTAGATAAGATGACAGTGAGAGAACTCATGGGTTCTCGAGATGACCCATGAAGTTTTAATGAAATAGAAGGCACCAAAAGACCCTCGAGGCAAACATGCAATTGCCTTGAGAGCAAATTCAGAGGATGAAGTTAGTTAAGATGATGCATCCTTCAGAGAAGAGGATGATGAAAAAATGGCAATGTTGGCAAGAAGGTTCAAAACACTAATGAAGAAGAAGAAAGTTGGAGGAAACTCCAACAAGTTTAGAAATTAAGACAAGAAGAAGAACATGCCAATGTCCTACAATCGCAAAAAGCCTAGACACATTTCGTATGACCGTCTAGACTCAGAATGAAATGAAAAGAAGTAAGAAGAATCAAAGAAGTATCAATCTTACTTCAACAAGAAGAATAAGAAGAAAAGAACAACAATAATAAAAGTAACAGAAGATTCGAAAAGAAGAAGAAAGCAATGGTTGCATAGGAGCTCATCGAAGAAATGATGAATGAAAGGAAGAGGAGCCTCAACATGAAGCTCATGTAAGCATGCTCTCTCCTAATAGAAGAGATCATAAAGAACACTACACTGAGATTAGATTCATGGTAATCCATGATGATGAGGTAAACTCTAACAAGGACACTCTTAATTTAGAAGAAAATCAAAATGAATATGGATTTCAAAGCGTTTAAAGTTAAGCATGTAGAAACCAAAAAGTAGCTAAGCAAAATAAGAGAAGAATGCTCCAAATTGCATACAAAAAACAAAGAGCTCAAGATGAATCAAATAGCTCTAAAAGAGCTTGAGATTGTCAAGGCCGAAAATACTACCTTAAAGAAGACCTTTACTAGTTGGAAGAAAATCTAGAACCAAACAAGAAATAAAACAAATTTGGGTTTCAAAATCAATAGCTATAAATGTAAATGAAACATTTTCTGAAATTAGGAAAGTTGTAGCACCCAAAAAACAATGGGTACCAAAGTTTTTTCTATTACTAACACTCCTCCTCCCCCCCACACACCCCCATGAGCACAAAAACTTAAAGTCTAAACCTGTCCTTATAGGTGTGCTTCAGAGCAACAAAGAATAGTACATGGTACATTAATGGTAGTTACTCAAGCCACATGACAAGGGAGACGAAACTATTCATGGACCTAAAAGCTAAAACTGGTGAAATAAGGACTTTTGGAGATAATCACGTTCTACTACTATTTCTTATGTGTTCTTAGTAGACAGATTAAAATACAACTTGTTAAGTCTCATTCAATTTTGTGATAGTGATTATAAAGTTGTTTTTGAATCCAATGGGTGTTCTATGATTGATTCTAGTGATTGTGTTGTAGTTTATGGTAAAAGACATGAAAATGTATATTTGGTTAATCTATATAAAATTTTGACTAAATGTCTTATTGTTAAAAATAATGACTCCTTGTTGTGGCATTAGAGATAGGTCATAGTGTCATACCATCAAATATTTGATGGAAAAGATGTATAACAAAGATTTGGATGTTGGCTTACCTAAACTAAAATTTCACAAAGACCAAATGTGTGATGCTTGCTTGAGAGGTAAATAAGTGAGAGAGTCTTTTAAACCTTCAAAGAAAGTATACACAACTTGACTTCTTCAATTGCTAAACATAAACTTGGTTAGACCAACAAAAACTACGAGCCTAGAAAGGAAACATTATACATATGTAATTGTGGATGACTATTCACGATTCACATTGATAATATTTTGGCATTCAAGGATGAGGCCTTTTCATTCTCTGAAATACTTACTAAATGTGTACAAAATAAACAAAAGTGCTCATACCTCTGCAATTATGAGTGATCATGTTAGAGAATTTGAAAACCATCAGCTTATTACCTTCTGTGAAGAAAATATTATTTCTCATACATTTTCTGCACTAAGAACACTCCACCAAAATAGAGTTGCTGAAATCAAAAATAGAACTTTGCAAAAGATGGTAAGGACTAGAATACAACATACCTTAATACTTTTGGGTTGAGGCCATGAACACAACATGTTATATTGGAAACCGAATTTATGTTATACTTTTACTTAACAAAACTTCATTTGAATTGTACTATGGTAGAAAATTAAATATATCTCATTTTCATATATTTAGCTGTAAGTGTTCTATACTTAACAATGGAAAGAAAAATTAGGTAAATTTAATGAAAAATCTAATAAAAGTATTTTCCTTGGATATTTGATTGTAAGGCATTTAGAGTCTACAACAAAAGAACTAAAATTGTGGAAAAATCGATTCATGTAAAGTTTGATAAGACCATAACCCCAAGAAAAGGTATAGTAATTTTGATGATGAAGCAAGTGAATTGACAAAATCAGTAGAGAAAATGAAGCTAAAAAGCCAGAGCAAAAACACCCCACAAACAAAGTAAGAAATGGATAAAGCAAAGACTCAAGATGAAGATCAATTTGAACCATCCACAAATGACATAAATGAGAAGGTAATGACATGCCAACATATAAGAAGTAATGGAAACATATTAATGTTGCATACACCCTCTAAAAAAATTCTAACATAAAGAAGTTCCTAAAGGCATGTTTGTATTGCATAAAGTTGTTATAAAACATATAACTACATTAGTATTAAAACATTATTGAAAAGTTAAAATTTAGTTATAACATTACTGAATAATTAAAAATATACCAATGTCACATACATCGATAAAGGAAAATTCTAACATAAAAATATTATTAAAGGCATAGTTGTGTAGCATAAATTTGTTAAGCATATGCATATCATATAAAACAAACTAATTTACCCCTTAAAAATTACCCAAAAATAATATCAATTTATTCTTAATAAAATATTTTTCTCAAAAATGTATTAACCACCTGTTTGGTGTGTTATGTATTAATATAATAAAAAATATTTTATAATAACTAATGTTTCAAAACATGGAAGAAATAAAAATAATATGATAATTATATAGCAAACTAATTTACCCCTTATAAGTGTTGAAAAATAATATCACTTAATTCTTAAAAAAATATTTTTCCCAAAAATAAATTAACCATCTATTTTTGTGTTATATAATAGAAAAAATATTTTATAACAATCATTATTTCATAATATAAAAGAAATACGAAAAAAAGAGGCTAGATCTATAAAAAAAATATATACATATTATAACAAAAAAAATAGAAATATGAAAAAATTTGAAATAAAATACAAGAGACTAGATCTATAAAAAACAATAGGGAAGAACAGGATTCAGTCTTTAAAATTACCAAAACAGATCCTAAATATTGACTTCAAGACATGCTCTCTACTGCACCCTATTATCAAGCCTTCTCCACCCGATTTTAGTTGTTGTTATGGAAAACCACTTACAATGGAGTTGAAATCCCCTTTTGAAGTAAGGTTGGTTAGTTTTGATCTTAAAAAATTAATTTCAAATTGAATCTAAGCTAGAACGATGGACTCACAACAGTTGTGTGCCTTCAATCTTTGAATTGATCGTTCAAATATTGTTTCCTTTTTCTAAAATCATAAGAACCTCTATCAAAAATGAGTTTTGCAGAGATTGGGGTGAGTTTTGAATAGAGAAAAGTGATTAACATGGGTTGAAATGGGTTTTGAAAGTGGCTTTGTGCGTCTTCCTAACATCTTTTCTATGATTCCTTAACAAGAAGATTTCCGATAGCTCCCTAAGTAAAATTATCAACAAAAATTTCCTCAAAAATTTTTGATTTTGCAAACACCTTAAACAAAATATTCATATTATCTCGAGATTAAGGAGAAAATATCGATATTTCTCCTTAGTTTTTAAAATTTCTCTTTACCAACTATTTTAGAGTTTTTCCCCTTCAAAAACATCTCGCCAATGGACAAACAAAAATTTCGGTGATACTTTCACCGATATTTTCAATTTGGCAAACATTGGTTAGAATTAAATTATCTTATCACGAAATATATGGTAGTTTTACCTTCATTTCTCGACTAAAGAGAACATGCATAGACCAAGATTTAAAAGATGAAAACAAGATTATGGATACGCAAAAATTGTTTGACTAATTCAAACGAAATGAAGTGTGGACCCTAATTCCAAGACCAAATTATCAATCTACCAATTGGGGTACTAAATAGATCTTCATAAACAAACTAGATGAATCTAGAATTCTAGTAAGAAATAAGGCAAGCCTAGTGACAAAAGGGTACTACCAAAAAGAAATGATTGATTTTGAATAATCATATACCTTTATTGCTAGAATTGAAGCCATTAGAATGCTTCTTACATTTACATCCTATATGAATTTCAAACTTTCCAAATGGATGTCAAGACTCAAGGGTACATTTCTAAATGGATTCATTAATGAAAAAGTGTATGTTGAACAACCCCCTGGATTTGAAAATCTACATAATCCAAATCATGTTTTCAAACTCAGAAGAGCTCTATGGTTTAAAACAAGCTCCTAGATCATGGTATGAGAAGCTTAGCAAATTTTTTATAAATAACTGTTTTTTAAGGAATAAAGGAGATACTACTCTTTCATTAAGCATGACATGAAAAATACCTTGATGGTTCAAATTTATGTTGATGATATAGCTTTTGGAGCTACTAATGAGAAATTATGTCAAGAATGTTCAAAAATTATGCAGGGTAAATTCTGAATGACTTTGATCGAAGAACTCAATTTCTTTTTCAGTCTCCAAATCAAACAAATGAAAGAAGGGATATTCATCCATCAAGCCAAGTACACAAAATAGTTGTTAAGAAAGTTCAAGATATAGGATGTTTTAAGTCCAACCCCTTTACTAAGCTTGATTTTGATGATGAATGAGATAAAATAACTTAGTTGTGATGATGAACAAACAAATGGGTGAAGAATTAAAATACTAACAGGTTACTTTCCAAGTGATGCAGCATTTATATATATCAAAACAGATTAAGGAGAGTAACTGGAAGTAATAATTGGTGTTAATTCTAAAATTGTTACATTAACCCTTCAAAGGAAGAGATTTTAAAAGTAATGCTCAAATAAAATTATTCAAAAATCGGTATGAAGTATATCAAAACCTGTTCAGAAACATTGCATGAAGATCAGAAGTTAAGAAATATTCAAAAAACGCCTCAAAACCTCGTTAGATGAATATCAAAACCCTATTAGAAACACAACGTGAAACTTAGAAAAATTTAGAGTAAACAAACGTATCTCAGAACCCCGTCAGAGATAGCTCAAAACCACCTCAGAATCAAAGTATAATAATATTACACTACAAAGGTCGTGCAGAAGTTTTCTCAAGTTACAAAAAAATGTCAGAAGTTAAATAGTCCACTTCAAAGGAACATTCTGCACCCAGAAGTTCTTCAGAAGAACCTCAGAAATAATTCCAAGTCTTAGAAATGTTTCTAAAGACTGATAATGGACATACAGAATTATTCCAAAAGAAAATTCATAAGTCAGAACCCTCTTAGAAATTTTTCAAAAACAATACAGAAGGATGTCAGAAGTAAATTGAAAAAGACGAGAACGTCAAATGTCAGAAGAAAATTCAAAGAATCAAAAGCAACTTAGAATGCTAACACAATACTCAGAAGATCTTTTTCTCAAAGGCGTCTTCAATAAGGCAAGAATAAAAGAAATATATTAGAAGCAAAAATCTAATCTTCATAGGTATCTCAGAAGTTCT
Source organism: Pouteria campechiana (assembly GCA_036873735.1). NCBI lineage: Eukaryota > Viridiplantae > Streptophyta > Magnoliopsida > Ericales > Sapotaceae > Pouteria > Pouteria campechiana. Next base: position 35,382 of record JAYJMB010005807.1, read on the forward strand.
TCGAAAGTTCAAAATATGACCGTTGACAGCAAAATCAACACACAGAAATTCTGAGAGAATACTGCCAAGAAAACACTTATATCAGAAATTCTGAGGAACTACTTCAGAAATTCTGATAAGCAGTGGATCGAATGTCAGAAGTTCCGGCTACTTAACTCAGAAATTCTAAAGCTCAACGGAATGCAAAAAGTTGTTACCAACTTTGTCTAATAATTTAAAAATGGTGCTAAAGGTTGCAACGGCTAAATCTTTTCTTAAAACCTATAAAAAGATTATTTAAGCAACCAATTAAATGCAAGAAAACATAAAAATCATCTGATTCAAGTATTCAAAAAGAACATTCAAGATCTCCCATCGTTCAACTCCGACTACTACAATACTACCAAAGCATTCAAAGCTAGATTTGTATCAACTTCAAAGGAGTTTGATAAATCTCATCTTATTGCATATTTTGTTCAATCATTTGAGTTCTAATTTTCGTACAAATCTGCCTAAGTAAAAGGCATTAATCTGTACATTTCCATTTGGAAAACCAGTGAGTTGGTGAGCTCTGAAAACCAATAATTTGTAAAAGTTTTTGATTACCTTAAAAAATCCGTAAGCTGGTTGGTAAGCTTGGAAACCAATATATATAAGTTAGTTGGTAAGCTTGGAAACTAATGTGTAAAAGTTTCTAGTGAGCTTGGAAAACCGGTCATTTGTTGATAAGCTTGTAAAACCAACAAGTGTTTAGTGGAACCTGAGTTCAGTAAAGGAGACTGACTTAGAGAAGTGTAGTAGGAACCCAAGAAGGGCCAAACCACTATAAAAATCTTGTGCACATGTGCAGTGAGTTTTACTTTCTTTTATTTTAAGTACATCTTTCAAGTCATTAGCTAAAATCTTGAGCTACCATCCAGCTAGGGACCAACAGGATGGAAAGCTCATGACCACACCTATAAGCACCTCCATGAAGATGGACAAAGATAAACAAGGTAAACCGACTTGCCAAAAACTTTATTGAAGCATAAAAAGTTTATTTTTTATATCTAACTGCTAGTAGGCCTAATATCAGGTTTTGTGCTTACATGCATATTAGATTTTAGTCAAATCCTAAGGAATCACATCTCATTGTTATAAAACATATATTTAAATACCTTTTAAATACACCAAGCTTAGGTTTATAGTATCCAAAAGAATCTAACTTTAAGTTAATGGGGTACTCAGATGTAGATTTTGCCGGATATAGTGGTTAGAAAGAGTAACTCTGGTATATGTCAATTCCTTGGAAACATGATTATATCATAGTTCTTAAGGAAACAAGCTTCTGAAGCATTGTCAACAGTTCAGGCTGAATATGTTGCAGCTAACAATTGTTGTGCACAAAATTTAAGGGTGAAACAGTAACTTGGGGACTATGGATTTAATTATATTGATACTCCCATTACATGTGACAACACTAATGCCATCAATTTGACAAAAAATCCAATATTACATTCAAGGACTAAACACATTGAGTTAAGACACCATTTTATTAGAGACCATGTTCAAAATCATAATACATGTCTTGAATTTGTGTCCACTGATGAAAAAGTAGCTCATATCTTGACCGAACCAGTTTCGCAATATCGAAAATTTTGGATGAAACTTCGCCGAAATTTTTGATTAGGAATTTTGGTGAAATGATTTCGCCATAGAATATTTCGTGGTGTGTGGGTTAGGCGGGATCTTCGAAAGAATGGTGAAATATCGTCGGTTTCGCCGCAATATCGCCGAAACAGTGGCAAAAAAATAGGGATAAAAGGGGAAAACCTAACAAGCAACCCTAATCATTTTCGAAACTCACCTCTGCCTACCAAATACACATTTTCAAAACCTTTAGTGATGATTTTCCAACCAAAAAACTACATCTAGGCGAGTTCGCACGCTTGCAGGTAGGGTTTTCTTTTATATTTTGGGGATTTTTGAGCTTCCATAGATTTTTAGCTTCGAAATCCCAAATGGAAGTTTCGAAATCAGATTTCGTGGTGACTTACATGCATTTCGAAGCTTGAATCCGACACAAAGAGAAGCAACTCCTCCCTCTTCCGTCGACAACGCCTGTAGCCCTCAGTTTTCCCCTTCGAATCCACCCAAATGGCTTCGAAATCTCTGCTTGAGGAGTGATCAAAATCCCTGATCAAGTTCGAAATCCCCTTCGAATCACTATTGTGTGTGCATCGTTGGGAGTAGAACCGAACAGCGGTAGCGACAAGGCCAGTAGTCGTTCATGCGCCAATGCTGTGTGAGGGAATTTGTCGATTCCATCATCCATACGTGTTAGACAGTAAATCCCTGGTTTTCAATCACTAATCAGGTTTGCTTTTAATTATTAATCATGATTTATTATTATTTTTTAGCATTTTATTAGTAGATTTTTTATCATATGATATTAAATGGGTTATAGATTGGGTTTTCTATTTAAACGACTTCTAAACATGTGAGAAATATAATTTTAAAAATTTATTTAATTTAAATAATATAAATATTATTTAGCAGCAACAAAAAATTATTAAAATATACTTTATAATTTTGTAAGTTATGAAAATAAAAAATTTATCTTGTGATTTTTAAAAGTCATAATATCAAAATTAGGTTATAATATCATACATTTATGAATAAAACTTTTAAGTATAAAAAGGGTCGGTGCCTTTCTTGTTGAATTTATTTTATATAATTGATGTTAATTATTCTATAACATTGTTGTTTTTATTTATAGGTTCACTATGTCGAACTCAAGTACGGAAAGAGGCAATAAAAAGAAGTCATAAGATATCGCTCGGGAGAATGGAAAGCCATTAGATGGGTATCTAAATGGAGCATAGTGTAATTATTGTGGTTAGCAAAAATGTCTATAATAAATTTTATGATATACTGCAAAGGAATATCAACATTCATAAAGTCAGTAAATGCATCGATATATGTAAAGGATGCCTATTATATCGAGGGAGAATTAGAGAAAATGATTAAATGAGTTGATGCAGATCGTGTAATGCAAATTATTACTGATAGTGGGAGTGCCTATAAAAAAGCTAGAAAAACATTGGAAGAAAGATACTCTTTCTATTAGACCCCTTGTACTGCACATTATATTGATCTAATGCTAGAAGATATTGGTCGTCGTCCAAATATACAAAAAAACAATAAAAATGCATGTACGGTGACCATGTTTGTATACAATCACAATTGGGTTCTTTCCATGTTTTACACAACATCTGGATATGATAGAGAGATTGTTCGTCCTAGAAAAACAAGATTGAACTAGAAAGCTTGTACAAAGCTCATCAAGCCCTCACCACAGCTTTTAACTCAGATGAATGGCGAACTTCAAAATATAGAAAGACGGCAGAGGGGAAGAAAACAATGGATATTATTATGACAGCTACATTTTGGGATTGTATGAGATGGGTATTGGGCATACTAAAACCTATCTACCAAGTTCTAAAGATAGTGGACAATGAGATATCCATCCATGGGTTCCATGTATGAGTACATTCGTTTTATGATGCAAGCAATCAAGGAGAACAATCCCAAGGATGTAGATTGGGTGTTACAGATTATAGAAAGCTCGTTGGGAGGGCATCCTAAGTCATCCCTTATATCCTACCGGTGAGTATGTGATTTAATAAATTCGATTTCATCAAATATGTATAGAATTTTTCTATTTACATTAACTAACTTAAATCTAATTTTTGCAGCTTATTAATTAAATCCCAAGTATCATTATAAACGGAATTTAGGTCAGGAAGCCTAGCTTGGCACCTTAGTCTTTCAAGTGTTTGAAAAGCTTTTTCCCAACAATCTCAATGCTGGAGATATTGTAAGTGAGGTAATTATATACAACTTAATATACCTATACCATTTCAAGGATAGTTTATTGATTAAGAATTGCAAATTGATAATATTTATTTTCTTCACTGTTATAGTTAATGTACTTTCAAGATGTCAAGGGGTTATTTGGGATGAATGTAACAATCCGATCAAGAAGCAAAGCAATGCCATGTAAGTAAAAAACAGTGATTTAATGATATGTTGTCAACTTTATATTTTAAATTATTGATAAATCCAAAATTTCTTTCATAGGTGAATGGTAGAATTGTTATGGGACGGAAATACCAAATCTAAAACTATTGGCATGTAGATTACTAAGTCAGACGACATCTTCGGGAAGAGCTACTATAGTAAGTTTTCTTTGATTCATACATACAGAAGAAAAAAGTTGGGATATTAGAGGCTCCAAGATTTAGTATTCTGTGATTATAATATGCAGCTTCAGGAACGATTGATTCGATCTGAAGGAAGCTCTTCTGAAGATCCATTGGACTTAATGATGATAGGGTATTACGTTCACTTGGAGAAAGATGATGACAGAGAGGACCCTTTATATGAGTGGCTAAGGTCCAATGATTTAGATACTGCAAATGGAGGGTCAGAACCTGCTATCGCTAATATAGCTCGTGAACAAGGGGTAAATGTAGGTGGAGAGAACCCCAATAGATGACTTTGATCCACTGACAAAATCTAAAAGCATTACTCAATCAACAACAAAGTCTTCTTCAAAAACACAAAGTGGTGGTAGTAGTTATGATAATGATAAGGATGATGATGGTGGTGGTGGTGGTATAGGGCACTTCAATTAACCAAAGGCCTCTTAGTCCATTCACAGCAAAAGCTGACTTCCAACATGCTACGCAAGATGAAGATCATGGTGCACGACCGCCTCTGAGATCCTATATGAGGAAATATAGCAGTAAAAAAAAAAGTGGCCTTTACAGAGGACATATGGCAGTAAAAAAAAATTGGCCTTCACAAAGGAAGATGACTTAGTAGATAATATGGCTATTACCTCTATTGGTATGGATAGTAATAAGCATGGGTCTAGTTGTGGATATCAAGAATCTCAACATTCTTATGTCAGAGATTCTAAATATTGTCCTCAACAGTCTTATGGCCAGATACCATATAATTCGAATAATGGAACCAAAGCATCTTCATCTTCTCTCCTTGTATGATACGACTAATATCCGGGTGGTTTCTATAGTCATTAGCCAGAAGCAATGGAGGATAACCATGACGATGATGAAATTAATGAACCCGTGCGAGTTTCTTTTTGTTGATGAGGTATGGTAATAACATGTTTCATACTATATACATATGTTTAATTGCTTTATCTGCTTTTACATCATTAGAATGTTTTCTTTATGTCGTATATGTTGATATTTAAAATAATGTTCTTTGTTTTATATGTGAAACAGATATATTATGATTTATTATGAAGTTTTTTGAAAGATTTTCTAATTTTTTTGCATCTTTTAAAATTTTTTATATTTTAGCGAAATAATTCGGCGAAATTTGCAATAATTTCTCTGAAATTAGAGAATTTTTTTCCATTTTAGCTTAGTGAACACTGGACCAAACTAGTCCTTAACGAGAAATTTTGCAAAATTAGAAGGGAGTTTGGTGTATTAGATCTATATGCCTAAATTACATATCATATGATGCGTGATTGTATGTGAAAAATGTATAATTTTATTACTTTCAAGTATTTTGAATGATTTTCCATGCATAAGAAATGGTTATGTAACATTACAATCAATTTAGGCCATTTCACATTCTTTAATATTTGGAATCAATGCAAAATCATTCTTGTAATGTGGAAATTCCAAATTCCTCAAAGTTTCCTCTCCTTTTAATTGCATTAAAGCTAACAAGGAACCAACGGATGAGTTGAGAGACCTTTTTGGAAACTCTAAAAACATTTTAAGCGAACAAAGAAAACCTTGTATTGACAGAGGAGTTGACAGACCTCTGCCGTGATCACTAGAACCAAGTTGTGCATGAAAAGAGTTTTTCACTATCTGATAAAGGAATCCACAGACCTTTGTGAGAGTCTTTGCCCATGCAAGTCTAAGTGATCAAAGGAATTGAAATTTATGATAGAGGATACCATAAACCTCTGTCGGCCAAAATCTAATTGAGACATTTCACATTCTTGCTCGTTTTATGCTTTTTAATTTGAATGGATTTTAATTTTTCATTGTAAAATCTTTTCAAGCTATCCTTTTCCCTTCCTCCTAAAATCCTCCCAAAATCATCCCATTCCCATCTAAATCTTTCCCAACCTAAATCTTTTCACCCAAAAAACTACCCTAATCCCGCTGTGAAGATGGCGAGAATGAAATTGCCAAGCAAGGTCATCTCGACACCATCTAAGGCAAGTGGGAAAGTGAAAAGAAGAAGAGGGAATGAAGAACAAGAACTCCAAAGTAAAAAAAAAAAAAAAAAAGAAGCGGAACAACATTGATGTGGTTTTCAAGGTTTTCTTCAACAATAAGCTCGCAAATGAAAGCTTCAAGAGCTCATACGAAGGGAAAAAGGTAATAAAGGGAATGGTATTTGATTTTAATACATTTGGAGAAGAAGGTGGTGATTGGAACCTCCTAGTTAGTCGATGGCTAGACCATTTAGGATAATTTGATAGGCTATGTCCGCTTGGTCCAGGCCCCACATGAATGGTATCAACCCTCTTCATAACCACCTCCTCTTACCTTGGCCTCCCTTAGATTACCCTGATAGTGGAGCAAACTCATCAGCATCTTATAATATTTTTGAAGGAGTTTACCCATATGGGCAAATGTCCCATGAATATGAGCCTACACATCAACAAGATGATGATGGACTTGATAAACCTACATGATGCTCCACTTAGTATTAAGATATCATTATGTTTAGTTATCAAACACTAATCAGTGTTTCTTCTTCATGACATAATATATGAGATTCAATGTTTAATATCATATTCTTTTCTTGCCAAAATTTGTTATCATGTTACCTACATGTACACATTTCTCATATGTATTTTCATTTTTCATGATGACTTTTTTAGTCTTTTTTTATTACAGATATGCATTTATATTTAGAATAACTTGTTAGAAAGTTTTATTGAAAATTTCTTATCTATTTTTCTCATTTTTTTCTATTTTTCAATAAAATTCCTAATAAAAACGATATTGTCTCTAATAAATTTAATAATATCTTTTTTCTAGGCCACCGATAAATAGGTATTTATCGATATTACAAAAACTAATCCATACCAGCCCTATCATGGCCTAACTGTTGTCATCTTGATTGTTGTTCAACCATGTCCAATCAATCTAGATGCTTGAGTTGACAAATATAAGTGAATAGGCAAATTATGTATCTCCCTTATGTCATGTCTAATATCCTATCCCTCTAATTTAATTTACATACACAAACTAAATCACATATTTGTCCATTTTAGGACTTTTTGATAAGCTTAATGGTCATTATGGTCTTATGAATATAATTCTTAATGTTAAGTATGAGAGAATATTACACGCCTACATGTAGCTAAGACTCTTAATCTTGAGCACAAATCTTGGTGTAAATCTTTGCTATAAACTCGTTGTTATCATATAAAATGTGTCAATGATTTTTGCTCATCACATTCACTCAACAACTAGATGTAGTACATTACATTTAAGCTATTTTCCTCGAAATCACGTATTTCACAAATTAGGTCAATTTTTTGGCCAACATCTTAAATCTTGTTCCTATAAATGTTATCTAGCCATAGTTTGTAGTTAAAAGATCAATTTTAGTAGAATTCCATAAATCCCTTCCAATAAAGCCTTGATAAATAAGCTAACACCCAAAAAAATGAATCCTAGCCTCATGGATTAGGCTTAATCAAATTCATAGATGTCAATTTTTGCCTAAGATTGGGCCTAAGTTTAATCTAATAATCTAATTTACACAGCATGCACACCGATAAGGGCATACCCAATGCACGAGAATCTCACCAATGTAGAGTCCAAGGACAGAGAGATGTACGCAGTCATACTTTCATTTTAAAATGGTGATTTTTGATATTTGAACCTGTGCCGCCAAGGACGTAAGTTGTTTCCATTGGTCGCCTTATTGTAATCAAGGGATATATTACACCCTTGAGATAAAGATAAATATAGATATATATATTTCTAAAGAGAGTGACAAAGAAAGAGAGAAAGAGAAGGAGAGAGAAGAAGGGGGGTGTGGGGGGGGGAGGGGGATTGTTAAATTCATCCCAATAACATCACTAGTAAGAGATTAAAAAAATTAGAAAAAAGCAGAATTACACCATATTAATTCAATTTATGCTAGGAAATATATAAAATACATATTTCAAGCATAAACAAAAGAATGTAATGGTTATATATCCTTTTAAACAATTTTAAAAAAGGTTAGACAAAATTAATATTATTGCAAAAAATACAATTGACTTTGCAATAAATTTGAAATGAAAAATAACAGGAAGTAGCATAAAATTTTCAAAAAGATGAAAATATCCACAGTTAGGGGAAGAGGGTAATGACGAGCTTGGGCGAGTAGCTGGAGAATTTCTCAAAGAACTCTACAGGCTCTGCCAAAAGCATTGGACATGGTGGTGATAGCACAAATCATGGAGATGCCTTTGAAGGCGAAGACAAATTCTGAGAGTTTCGGATGAGAATCCTGATCATGTCACCTTTTTGGATGCAAAGCCAATGAAAGTCTTCTTGTAGATGAGATGGTGTTAGTGTGGGAGTAGATTCTGTCATTGAATCTTGAGGTCAGGCACGACTTGTGAAGGAATCCCGACAGTTGCTCAAAACACTAGGTGTGAAGAGGGAGATGGTTGGAGATTGGGATTGGGATGTTGGTGAGCTTCAATGAGAAGATAAAGGTCTCAGCTCATGTCTTTTATTGGGTGAAACAGTGGATTCGAATGAAGACCAGGCATCAGGATAAGTGATGGATAACATGGTTGCAGCTTTAGAAGTCTCTTATTGAACAAAGAGTACAGATTGTGCTTATCTTGGTTTGTGTAAAAACAGAGGAAAACAGAGGATTGAATTGCACTACAGACCAATGAATGAGAGCTTCAAATGCCCTCAACTTTTGAGAGAAGAAACCAATTCTCAGATCGTAAAACCCGGTGAAGAACGTTGTAAAATATGAAACTTACAAGAATAGTAGTGAGTTCAGCAAAAACACAATTAACAAAATAGGATTCTGATTCCAATAAAGAAGCCCAACAAATTTTAACAGAGAGAAGACCAGGCAATGGAAAATAAGAACGTTAAAAGGTAGAAAAAAAACACCCAAGAAGGCAATGTGTTTTCACTCTCTTGCTCTTCTAGCATCTGCAAAATTTAGTTTTATCAGCAGCATGGCCTCTTCTCCAGTACGGGTGTTCTCATCTTTTGTGTTTGAGCGTTCATTAGCTGTGGCAGCTACTATCATGAACTCAAGTATTTTATGAGCAGTTGGGAATGTGGGTTCCATAGAAATTGTAGATTTAGTGGGATGAAATGGGCATTTTGATCATTTGATATGAATGTTGTCACATCAGTTGCAAAAAGGACCCATTTGCAAATTCTTTAATCGTTAGGGTCTAATCTTCTAATCTGATACTTATGGGGGCAAATATGCAAACAAAGAAAACTTAAGGGAGCAATATGCAAATTTTTCTTAAAATTAAAACTTTAAAATCTATTTAGTATATTTGAAAATTTAATTGCAAACAAATTGATTCAAATCAGGCATTTGTTCAATGTCGCATAGAATATAGCTTTAGTGTTAATATCATATCATTGCATCACTCGAAAGATAGATTAGGAAGAAGAACCAAAGAAATAAGATATAAATCCACCAACCTGTTCTACAATACAAACATGTCAATTCCAATCCTCAACTCAGGCAACCCAGCTATCTGTACTGTAGAAGCCCATGCCTTGTAATATGCTTAGGCAGAGGTCTTCATGTTGGGGAAGGCCCAGACATAGACTTGACTGGTCGAACTAGAATATAGCCAACTAATTTCACATATAATGAAGGACAATGTGTAATATCCTCATCCTAGGATGAAATTTTATGAAGGCATGCTAGGGTGAAGCAATGTAGAAACTCACATGGTAAGGGCATACAAAACAAGATTTCTTCCCAGTGCCAGATGCAACAAGAGAGGCATGATGGCGACAAACATTGTGAAAGGCATTAAGGTTTCCATCAGCATCTCGACAGACCACGAATTGCACACTTCCCAATCTGCTGTTTCCACGAATTAATTACATCTAATAGGATCAAATAGAATGTAAAATATAGGAAATGTCACCTATTTAATAACACAACCACATCAAAGCCATGAAGACTACAATCTTTGTGCATGATTGTTTGGTATGAAAAAAGATAAATCTTATAACGATTAAGGAACCAATGTATTTAGTCTTTCATTCTGTTTGTTCTTTTCAGAAATGACCACAAATAGTTCAGTTAATACAAAAAGTTCTTTGTCAAGCCCAATCTCAACTTAGGAACTTAGTACATGATTGAATACAAGGCAAGAGCCAGTGAATGAAAGGACAATACAAAGTTGGCAACTTGTGACTCTTTAGACCTCATTTTTGAGAATAACATGCAGGTCATTAAGCAAGCATATTAATAACCTTTATAACGTTACATAAGTAGAATATGATGATCCAACTAGGAGAGATTATCCAGCGGAAAGAGCTTGTCTTTTAACAGATTCAGCAAGATCTGTGGCCAATTCATTAGCCCCACGTGCAATAGCAGTTATTTATTATTTGTGCATTTGTAAATATAAATCTGTTAGATACTCCTAAATGAAACGATAATATTAATAAGTTAGATACTCCTAAATGAGATGATACCATAAATCTGTAAGATACTGCTCATTAAGCAGGTCAATGTTTCGTGGTGGATTCCCATTTACCGTTTCACCAAATTACCAGATATTATCCCTTTACCAGACAGCATATTGGCATTAAGGACTGAACCTACTTCGACCAAGGCAATTTATCATAAGACTGGAACTTGAAGGCTGACAGTTATATTCATGAATCTTTACCAGATTTATGGTGCAGTAATTGGCCATGCATGGAATCAAAGTGATTTTCCAAGTTGGGGAAATCAACCAATACAAGCACAACAACTAACAACATATTAACAATTCTTTGATGAATCCCTTGAGATGTAAGTACCTGCCAGTGAAGAAGTCATGGGGATTTTGGATTTGTTCAGTATACCCTGAAAATGGAAATAAAAACATTGAAGATGCTGACATTAGTAAATTTATTCCACTAATATATCACAAATTTATTCCACTAATAGATCAGATCCTAGCATTATCCAGTTGACAATCTATTCATGATTAACAACTAGTATGATCCATCTAACATTACTTGCTAGTTATGAGATTTCCTAGGAATGTTTCAACCATGAAAATCATCACCACATCAATTTCACGAAATTTTATGCACAATTAGCAATTCCAACGTTCTACAAATTGATTTTACTGGCAATATTAAAGTCATTTTGAGGGGGCTACCAATAAAATATCACATAAGAAGATGAAATAATATTGATTTAACAATTTTATCATGCTTTACTGATAAGTTGGCTACCAATGAAATATAACATAACAAAATGAAATAATATTTATTTATCAATTTTATCATGCTTTACCAATAAGTCAATTATCTCAATAATATCATTCAATTTATTGAGAAATTACTGAATTTCACAATAAATTGAACCGTATCATCATTCAAATTAAAAAATTGAGCTTGAGATGTAATCTCTCATTTTCAACGCTACCCGCCGCTAAAAACCCATTGTTTCTCTTCAGAAGTGAGATCCAAGCCTGAATCTACTAATTTCAACTTTAGAGATTGTAATCTGAGTTTTTTTGTTTAAACTTTCAATTGCAAAACAAGTATCAATTTATATCATTTTAAAAAAATATGGCCCTAAAAAAAGTTGAAATCATTATTTAGAAATATAAATTATCCATCTAAGTAGTTTTTCTTTTTTGCTATTTGAGTGTTTGAATTTTTTCAAATTTGGGGAAGAATAATTGCTTCGGCTATTTCCCGCAAATCATTTAATTTAACTTAGATTTGTGAAAATAGATAATTGATAATGACTTTATGGTAATGGATCTACTATAAAACAGAAATTTACAATGTTAATGTCTGATGAATTAAGGTTTTAAAAAATTTAGCGGCGCTTTGGGGAAAATCCCTAGGTCAATGTTTTTACTTTTTTCCCCAAATTAATCATAATCACTAGATGAAAATGATATTGTAGTAGATTTTATGATAGATCTTCATTCAAACAGTTGATGGATTTAATATTGTTCATCATTGTTTAATTATTTCTAAATTACAAAAAAATGAATATTTATGTTAACCAGTTAAAAGTAATCTAATTATATCAAAACTTTAGGATATTTGGAAGTATCTAACATGCAATTGAGGGAAAAAGATAATCTGGGTTGATTAATTTATTTTTGTCAGTCCATTTAATGGCAAGCATGCAAGAGGGGAGAGGTGAATTGGGTGACCTAAAAAATTGCCCCTTGAAAAATTTTAAACTGTTGGAATAAATATATTAAACTCTGAGTTCAGAAATTTCGACACCGAAAAAATTACACACTAGTATATAGTGATTCGGTCCACTTGGCACCAAACCCACTCTTCCAAAGCAACCTCTAGTCTTGGGGTTCTACTAAACAACTACTGATTATAATCACTTGCAATTTACACAATTGCCTTGTGGATTTCAACTCCAGAGGCTTAATGCATACAACAAATCAATGAGGAGAGTCTCTCCACTCCCTTATCATCACAAGTTGACATACAGTATCAGCACATGTCAAAGAGAAGACTCAATATTATAAAGAAAAGAAGTAGAAGCCTCTTAGTAAGCTACAATCACAATGAATACACAAAAAGATCGCAATAAATGAGTAAGAAAGAAAAAATTGATTGTGATTAAGTGCAGCTTTTTAGATGAAGAAGGTGAGAGCTATTGATTTTCTGTACTTCATAGTGGATTTGGAAGTTTTGCTCTTTTACACTTGATAATCACTTAATCATTAACCTCAAACTTGCTTGCAAAAACCCTTCTTATAGAAAGCATAGAATGGTAGACATATTCGAATTTAATGTGACCACTGCTGAGTTTCTGTGAACTGTTGAGAGGTCAATGAAATTTGACAGAGAAAACAGTCTTAACTTAAGGTTTTGCCCTAAAACTCTTATGTTTCACAAGGTAGATGGACTGAATAGCTTATTGTCACTGAGCAGATGGCTCAGCTTGACTAAATGATTGGTCAGGTGCTAAGTGACCCAATAAATGCTAGCCGTTCATCCTTGTTTCACCAAGCCGATCAAATGCCTAGACGAGGCACCTGGTGAGCCAAGCAAAAACACTCAGTCACCTACACTCAAAGGAAAAATTCTTTGACTTTAAAAACCATTTCTCCATGGGATTTTCACTGTTTTAATATATGTTCAGGTTTTCAAAGTATTCACATCCATTATTTAACATCCCAAAGCTTATCACATAAGCATGAATCTGAAACTTAAGGAGGTTAGTATATAGGATTTACATAATTCTAATTAATGTAATGAGTCATCATCAAAATTAATCCATTGACCATTGAGCTCTAGGTGTGGTTAACAATTTTAAGTGTAATTATTTAAAAACATACTTAAAATAAATAATATTATTAACTATAATAATCAGATAATAACTATTAGATTGTTACATTTTAAAATTTGTCGTGTTCATATGCACTTATCTATGCCCATTCTTTAGGTGTATATAATCAAGAGCATGAATATTTTTGGAAGTTTATGTGCGAATTGGGAAGTTTACATTTTTATTTTTCTTTAATGTTTTCAAGTTGAATATGTCATCAGAAAGAGTGGGAAAGGTAAGACAAAGCATTTTGATGTCTCTTGGGAACATAAAAAGTCAATTCTAGGGAATCCATATGGGCCAAATATGACTATTGTATGTAAGAGATGAAGTTTGAGGGTGTAACAATGTTAAAAGACAACATTGTATGAACTTCATTTAATGTTAAAAATTGTTCCAATGTGGCCCTAGAGATGACATAACTGATGAAGTCAGCTCTCTAACAAGGTGTCAACCTTCAAAGGGTACATAAGCAATGAGAGAAAGAGATTGCAAATGAATTGAGAGGTATATAGAACATATATTATAGAGAAGAAGCCTATTGTTGGCGATTCACCACTCGATTTCAATAATTAGTCCATATCTGAAGTTTGCTAAAAAAGGAGACAAAGGAAGCATGAAGATAAGCCAACTTTTCTTTCTTCAACAAAAATCTCCTACCCATGTTTTAGCTTTAACAAGTTAACCTCGGGTTTTTGAACTTGCAGTTTGGTTTGATTGGAATTTTTAAGAGCCACTGACATCTGAAGTTTTACCAAAAAGACCTCAGCTTTTTGGAATTTACAGATGACCCCAACAAGCTTTTGAAATTGCAGAGATTTCCCATTACCTCCAGGAATTTATAGAAAACTCCAAGGTCAGAAATTTGCAGATCGAGTCGTGAGTTCGGTAGAATCATTTGCCTCAACTACCATAAAGAAACATAGGTAGGTAACCTCCATATGGCCTCATGATCATGTTTTGAACAATCAAAGAAATATTTGGAATAATGTGCCTTTGAGGATTGAATCAAAGTGTTGCACAAATGGAGTTTGAAACTTTCTTTGGAAGAAAACTTGTGATCTTTATAAATGCACGTGAAAGCTCCTTTTGATTGTCTAACTTCTTCTCACACCCTAATCCTCTATTTATATGCTTCTTAAGAAGTAGCCACAGTGAGCGTTTTTTGTGATTTTTCGACCGTTTGCGATGACTTGCAATCTACTCAACCAAAAAGCTAGCAGTGGCAACTTCAAAGTTCTGAAAACGAGCTTCAAACCTCTGAAAGTCGGGTGTACTTGTCAGTGATAATTGCAACATTAAATGCAGACCTCTAAAGAGAGATCTTCTTTCCTCTGAAGGCTGTTGGGAGAGCAAAGCTTAGTCCAGAGAGCTTTTCAGACCTATGAAAGTCAAGGTCGATTCCTCTAAAGCTTCCTCTAAGGACTCTAACAGGCTCAAGAACCACTAACGGCTAGTTTTGCATACTTATTAAGCTTGAGTTCTCCTTTGAAGATTGAATTGAACTTGAAAACATTCCAGAGTCTGCTAAAGAGCTCTAAAAGAGGTTTACTATTCTCTGAAAACAACTCTGAAGAAATTTTATACTTGAACTCGATTTTAGACTTCTCCTGAGACCTCTAGAGTGTCCTCTGAACTGCAGAACTTGATTATCTTGTTACGTTTACTGATTTTCTCCCTTTGATACTTGATTTGTGATATGTGTGAGTTGATCATTTGAGTTCTCGAGTCCCATGTCACTTTCAAATAAGTTTTCCTTATGTGTTTTCTTTGTTTTATTATTTTAATTCTGTAACACTTGGAAATTAACATGTTAGTACCTAACTTTTTTACTCATGCGTTTGCTCATAATCAAAACTTAGCTCTTACGTCACATTCATCACCAAAATCAAGCTAAGGGGCTAGTCTGAACACATTTTGCAATCGATTATCGGCCACCTGGCAAATTCACTTGTAGCGCAACCATTTGTCTAGGGGTGCAACTCAGACTCATGAAGCTCGGGTCCCCTTCAACCCTAACCCTAACCCTATTTGTAAAACTTCAACCCTAGTCCTATTTTTTAAAATCGGGCTCGAGTTGAGTTTCAAGTTGGAATTTGGGTTGATGAAAATCTAGTGATGACCTAACTGATTGAAATACTATTGTTTCAATTCCTCATTCATGTTTCAAACTCAGATTAAGATGTTGAAGCCATAGGATTAACCTGAAAGACAGCCATTCAAACCCATGATCTTCACATTAGATAGCACTCATGCCACTATGAAGATATGGTAGTTGATGAGGGTCAAGTTGTAGTTGCTTGGAGCATAAAATGCCATATGACCATGTGATTAATGGCAAGAACATGCTCTTTTTTAGAGAAGTTACAGCAAATCTTGTTGATGGGCCAAAAAGTGGCAAGATAGATATCATGTCTTTGAAACATATGCTCAAGCATTGAATTATGATAACAAGCAGTAATAAAATAGGTAAAGCAGAGTATGATGGCAACCAATGTACAAGCAGTAACATACGCATTACATACACAAATCACTCATATTCAGATATCACAAACCAAAATTCAACAGACGGTTGAATTGGAAGATGTCACTATAAATCAAACAATGCTCTGCCCAAACTACCCTTTTGATACTTTCAAGACTTTCAGAAAGCAATTCTACATTTCGGTCGATTTTCTTCTTATCAAACATCTTGGCGGCATTAAAAACTTCTACCTAAAAGAATCATGACTCCTCGTTGAGAACTATTTCCACTCCTTGAACAAGAGGAGTCATCTGCTTCTTCCGCACAGACCTTTGGAAACATCATTGTCTCCATTGTCAGCACCGGTGTCCTAGGCCTCTCTTTCACTTTCCGTGTCATTGGCTAGCTCACCAACTCCCTCAGCATCATCTTCACTAGAATCTTTACCTTCTACTTTTGCTTGTAGTTTTTTATTCTCTCTTTGATTTTTTGACAAATTTTCATGCTGCAGATTGAGTGCAAACACAAGCTAGAAGCAGAGGAATTGACCCAAATCAAGACATATGGTGATCTAGGCGGGTGACCCTTCCGACACACTGGCCGCTACGCGACAGAATTCCTAATGCTCATCTCCCAGTGCAGCAGCGCCGTTACTTACCCCGTCTTCATTGGCCAGAACCTCTCCTCCATATTAAAATCAGGTTCGGGTTATTGCGGGTTCGGGTTGACCCCACCCCGAGTCCGCACAGATATTAAATCGGGTTCAAGTCGAACTCGGGTTCTTCAGGTTTAGGTTACTGCGGGTTCAGGTTAACCCCAACCTAAGTCCGCACAGATTTTAAATCGGGTTCGAGTTGAACTCGGGTTCTTCGGGTTTGGGATAGGAAAACCAAGTTTGAGCACTGATCAAATTCGGGTTCAGCAGGCCCGGTTCGATTAAACCCTGCCCAAGTTACACCCCTACATTTATCAGTCGCCTATAGGGTTCCAGCAAGACACTTTGTCATTGGACCCTTGCAACCGAATGATGGTCGCCTACCAATATTGCCCACAGTGTCACAACCGAATAGGCCCAGCCACCTGGCAACCACCTGAGACACTCCAATAACTTGTTCTTAGATAAAAGCTCCATCCAAGCCGACTAAGCAAACAACATGAGGAGAGTAGTCGCATACCCCAACCGTTTGGGATTCACCTACCATGAACCAGTAACATGGTTTGAAGACTTTTCGAAGAACAACAACCGCAGCTAAATCCAAGCCGCCTACAAATGGCAGCTAAATACCCGCAACCACCTGCCTTACACTTGACGACTGCAACAATTGGAATTTTCAAACATTCCAATGCATTAGATGCACCCCAACTACCTTCAGCGGTTGGATTTCAAGAAAATATGGAAAAAGAGTAATGAAGGAATGTTGAACAAAAAGTTGCAAGCATTTAAGCTATAACTTTCATATTCTCAAGCAACTCAAGCCTTCAAGCTTCCACCTTCATAAATTTAGTATTTCATTTAAAGCTCTCCACAACAAGAAGAGAAGACTTCACTCCATTAAATTGTGCTTTCTAGAGTTTTCAAAGCTTCTCCTGCGTTCCAAAGATACACTAAAAGAAGTGTAATTCTTACTCTTGTTACTTTTGTTCATTAGATTGCCTAGGGTTGGTATTGGGGACCAAGCCCAAGAGGAACAAATTGGATTACTAGAGCTATCTCACAATCATTTTGTTGAGTTGTATTCACAGCCCTTAAAGTTAGAATCTAGAAGAGTGCATTAGCACTGATTACGCCCTAGAGCTAAAATCTAGAAGAGTGCTTTGGCATTACGTAATCATGCTCCCTAGAGCTAGAATTTAGAAGCATGCAATGGCATTAGATTGTCTTGGTGATTGAACTAGTGGAACCCAAGACACAAGGGTGTGTGCTTGAAAGAGTGGAGTAGAGAAGTTATCTCGAACACTATATATCATGTCTGCTCTTTGTGATTGATTAAATTGCTTGATTCTTGCATTCTCATAGCAAATATTTTGAAATGAGGGAATTTAAATTACCAAGATCAAGTAAGAAAATTTTATCAACCTAATTCACTCCTCCCCTCTTGGATTAAGCCTAACAAAGGGACTAACAAATATAAGCAAGGAATAAGAAATATGGCTAAATACCTCCATAATTTTGAGGACTAGTTTATGAAGTGTAGCATTCAACTAGAAAAATGGATGACTCTCATTAAATTCATAAATAAACTCAGACCCAAGGCCAAAAGAGAATGACAAGGCATTCTAAGAGTCCCTATATGATACATTCACCCAACATCGCAAAAGCAGCTTATAATAATGCCTTTGAACTTGAAATTTTTTGGAGAATTAATCAGATGATAGGTCAATACCCTATCAAAAATCTATTAAGCCTACATAGTCACACTCTATAATGTCTAAGGAAAGTAGTAACATTACTCAAAAAAATGATGCGAGCAATTTTACGAGCACTAGTTCTAGTTCAGGTTTGACATACAGTGATTTAGCTAACATAGTAAGGGTAATGTAGTGTTACAATGTGCTAATTACACCATAGAATAGGTGCTAAGTTGTAAAGAAGAAAATTTATTACTTTATTCAAAGCTTTGAGAAACTTTTCTAATTATGAACTTGACAATGATCCAAGATAGTTAATCAAGGTTTAGAAGACTTTTTGTAGATGTGTTCAGAGACTTAAGACTAGTATCCGTAATTTTAATAAATACATATTTATCGGTGGCTCAAAAAGAAGATATTATTAAATTTATCATAGGTATTATCTTCTTTTTTTTAACTTTATTAGAAAAATATAAAAATTAGAAAAATAGATAAAATAAAGAAATTTTCAATGAGACTTTTTAATAAATTATTATAAATATAAATATCTATTTTGAACAAAAATATAGATTAAAAATCCACCATTGAATGAATAATGAAAACATTTATAATTTAAAAAATTAATAACAAATCTGGAAGGTTGGAAATCCATGCTAAAAATAGCCATGTAGACTTTCTTTTAACTTTCTATCAGTATCAAAACAATGCATTTGCATGTAATTTTCGATTTAGGTTTTTTCTCTAATATCCCTCATTTTTTTAAATTAAAAAAATATAGATTTTTCACTAGAAATAACTAAATTTACCATGTTAACGCCTATGAAGAATTTTTAAACATTAATAACAACATATTTAGGAT
>JAYJMB010005808.1:0-11608 GCA_036873735.1 Pouteria campechiana
ATCAAAATATGAGAATAATGAGTATATTTAGGAATCAAATGTGTGCAAAAGATGAAGTATTAGGAGAATAAAATATGCCATTTTGCATTCTCATCACTTGCAATCAACTAGCACCTCATATTTTGTCAGTCAATCCATGCCTAAGATGATGTCCAACCCCTCTAGGTCTAACATGATCAATTTGTCATAAAACTATCTACTCTCAATGATGATAGGAAAAAAGTAACACATCTTAGTAGCTATACTGACCATCCTCAACAAGGTAGATACTCTCACTATAGTAGGCATAGGAGATTTAGATATCCCTACTCTTTCCACAAATGTCATAGAAACAAAAGACTGGGATGCACCAAGATCAAATGAAATATATGCCATGCAATCACAAATAAGAACATTACCAGTAACCATGTAATCCATGGCCTATGCCTCCTGAGCAGTAGCAGCCTGGATCACTACTGCAATTGGTGGCCTTTGGTCCCTCTATTGGCACTCTAGCATAGGGAAAGGTCCTCTGCCTCTACCTCTCCCTAGCAAACCTCCATGTGCTGTTGGTTGAGGCATCTAGGGTCCTGCACCTCCACTCCCACTCTGCAAACAAGGGCAATCTCGCCTAATATGGCTTGACTCACCACATAGAAAACATGTGATTGGCCTCCTAGGCCCTGCCCCTGTAGTTTCTTGATGTCTGCCCGACCTCTCTGGGTTGTCCTAGAGTTGGTTTCACCATCTATCCTACTGTCCTGAATAATGTCGGACACTCAACCTTCATATGTCCAAGCTTCCTGCAAATGAAGCACACCCTCTCAGAAAATGTGCTAGCTCCCTAACTAGCCCTGGGCCTCTTCCTGCATCCTTGATTAGTGTCCCTTGCCCATCTCTCATCTCTGATTCTAGTGTACTCCTCCCTCTCAATTATAAGAGCCCTCTTCAAAATATCCTCATATTTGGTCAGCATCAGTGGAGCCACATCTCTCGTAATAGACAATCTCAACCCTTCCTAGAACTTCTGAGCTGTCTCCATGGAGTCTATCTGTGCCCACGGTACAAATTGAGGCAGGGATCTAAACTACTCATCGTACTCCTCGACAGTCTTCTTTCCTTGATACAGAGTTAGAAATTTTGTCGCCCTTCTGGCGATCTCACTAGAGAGCACATATCATTGAAAAACTCTCTTGGAAGTATTCCCATGTCATGTTTCTACCACCATCCAGTAACGTCATCTTCGATGCCCTGCACCACCTCTTTGCATCGTCCTCAAGCTAGTAGATGACATAAAGGACATTGTGCCCCTTAGGACACTTCATATAAGTAATAACTTTCTCCATCCTGGAGATCCATTCATTTACTATTCTATAATCTCTCTGTCCCTTGAACATGGGGAGCATCATATTAGTAAAAGCTATCATATTCAATTCGGCCCCAGGTTACCCTTGTGATGTTTAGCCCACATCTACTACATGTTCTCTCTGAATCTGCCTTGTAGCCTACTTGTTTCATATCGTAGGCTCCCTCGCTAGTTCTTGCTCTGTTCTCACCAGCTCTTGAAGAGCCTGTAGCTATCATGTTCATCATTGTCCCAAATTTTAGCATCATGGTCTATGCTAGTGGAGCAGGTCCATTGCTAGGGCCCGACATCTTTGGCCTAATTTCTGCATATGTTGGCCCATGTTTAACCCTTGCCTAACCACTCTCTACAAAACCTCCTCCTGCCTCATCTAGGGTGTCATCAACCTCCTCTTGAGTCATCCTAGAGCCCGCTTTCTGCTAAGGTTACTCCTCCATGATAGGAGCCTCCATCTGCGCCTCACGGATGACTACCCCAGCAGGCCTATTCCGTGTAGACCCCCTCTCTGGCTCCCTTTCTACCATAGGAGCCTTCCCTTTATCCAATCTCTTTATGGGTACCATTTATGCACTTAGCATAATAATACAAAATTAATTTATTAACAATAATTCACATGCACACAAGCAACATTTACGATTTATCATCCCAAATTCTTTATTTTTGCTTTCTAAGCTAGTGTACCCCCATGGTTACCTATATTCATAATTCATATTAGGCATGTCATTTCTTTTATCAAATAAGTCAACCATTGCCATCATAATTCTGAGACTTCTCTCTAATATTTTCCATGGAATTAGATAACCAATTTGGCTCTAATAACACTTTGTACTGGCCCATCACCACACTATTGAGGTATTATCTGCTCTGGACCATAACAATCCTCACGAGTTTACCCCATTGTGGTTGATGCCCATACAACCCATACAAAAGGCACCTCAACAGGTTTCCACAAGGCCCGCATACAAATGCCAATACTTACCCCCCCCCCCCCCCTCACTTGGACAATGTGGGATATCACACTTTCCACCACAGTGACAACCCAAATTTTTGGTAAGTATAATTTTTATTTATAATTAAATTTTTGGTAATTGGTGGCCCATAAATAATTGGACAATTAATGTGATTTTTGATATTTTTTATAATTTACCCCTTTTTGATCAATTTTGGGATTTTGATTATAACTTTCACATACAAACTCCAAATTTAGTAATTTTCTTTGCATTAGTCAAATAATTTAGAGGGATACAATTTGTATGTTGATAAATTTAGCCAAATCAGCCTCTATTTGGATTCGTGGGGGCATCAAAGTGATGTGTTTTGCAATTGGAGATAGTTGTAGTATTTTAATTATAACTTTTTCATATAAAATCAAAATTAAGTGATTCTTGGTTTATTGGTGTGAGAACCTAAAATTTTTAAAACGAGAAGAACCATTTTATAGTGTATAAAGAAACCATATATGTATAAATTATAATGTAAAGGGAAGAATCATGATGGGTGTGATGGAGGAATTGAGTATCATGAATTATAGGAAGGAATTTTAGTGCTAAATAAGGTCAGAATGCATGATAGGTGGGGCTCATATACTTCTATTGGTACACACCGCTAGAGTATTATGAGGGGTGGAGCTTAAAATGCTTCACTAGCCCCATTTTCCAGCTCCATACATCCCTACCCTCCTCCTTCCATTACCAAGTTTTAGAAAACCCTATTTTCCACGGAATTTGTCAAACTAGGTTGGTGAAATTGATGACAATCAGCTCAGCAACACTCAAGTATCAAGCAACCGCTAAATTTAGAGATTGAGATCATGGAAGTTGAAGAACAAATTTGGTTTTATTTGGCAATTGGATTCAATGGATTTCAATTGGAGTAAATTAAGTGGTAAGCAATTTCCATCATCCACTAATAGTTTCTAGTGGCTAGAATTGCTGAATTTTGGATTTTTAAAAGTAAATCTTCATAATTGAAAAGTTAGGGTTTAGGAAAAACAAGAATTCAGAAGTGAAGTGGATGTTTTGAATGTAGATTTTGTTAGGAATTCAGTCAAATGCATTAATATGTAATTTAGAATAGAAATCTCAACATGTGGATAACATGTGTATGGAAATTTGAGAACTGTATTATAGGTATTTGATGAAATAGCACTAACAGTAGTATATCATGTCTAACTTTTATTAATGATTCCATAATCATATTTTTATCAAGTTATAGATAAGTAATTAGCAAAACCCTAATTGAGGTAGTGTTATAAAACTAAAATGAAATCTGATTTGAATGCAATTAAATGCTCATGAACCATATATTTAAATGTAGGATTTCTGAATTATGAAGGAGATCTTGGAAATACACAAATTCCAACTAAAGAGAAGTTGTATTAATAAGGTAAGCAGGTTTATTTGCTTAAGTACTTATAATGAAATGGGGATCCTTCATTATGGATATTGTTCAATTGTATTATCAGTTCATTTTGGGATAAAATTAGTATGTTATACTTAGATATGTGCCAACTCAGGAAAACATGTAGTGAGAAGTTTGGCAGAAGAGAATTAAGTAAGGATGAAAGAAATGAATGCAATTGGGAAGTAGGTTAGTATATGTGAAGTATTATAAACTTCACTAAAAGTTATGAACTCATTACATGATGATTAATGAGATAGTATTGTTTATCGAAGCATTTTAAAGGATAGGTGGGAATAATAGATTAGAATCAAGGATAAACAAAGTGAAATAAGAGAAAATCAAAGTGGTTAAACAAGGGATATTGGGAATGACATAATAAGATAAGTTTTCATGAGAAATAGGTGGGCAAAAGAGACTTTGCCATGGTAAGTAAGCCCCTTGCTGCGGCGAGAAACTCAAAAAAATTGCAGAAAAGGAGATAGCAGAAACTCTACTATGGCAAGGCATTGCTCTGCCATGACAAGGAATGTCCTTGCTAAGGCAAAGTATTGGTGTGAACAATAACTTTTGCAAAATTTTAGTATTTTGTATAGTTTGACAATTTAGGTATTTTCATGATATTTCCACTAATTAAAGATATATTTTATGTGAATATCTTTGAAAGACAATTGAAATATAATGAAGACATAAGAAGGATCATGTTATGATAATCAATGGCATAGCATACGAATTCATTTAGTAAAATATATGTAATGGAAAGTGGGTCTGTACTAAGTATGCAAGTGAGTTTGGTTACTTGGTTGAGAATTGAAGAGATGCTTAGATAATTATGAAGAAATGGAAGAAATTGAATGTCATATGGTCTATAATATTGGGTTTGATAATTGAATCAAAGTATTATTACAATGTTGAGTAATTTGAGTAAAAATTTCACATTCGCCCATGCATGGATTATAGTAAATTAGGTTTGGATACCTATTGGGATGGCTATTTGGTTATTGGGATGCCACCCTTATTAGGGCTTCGTTTATTAATACTGCCTCTCTTGGAGAAGAGGTATGATCAACCTATTGTTTATTAGACTCTTCTGATCACTTAGTAGGCATAAATGGGAAACCTATGACCCCTGAGTTGCAGTGAGGGTACGATATTTCAAGTCTCATAACATTTATAACTAGGGTAGTAGGAAAAACTAGAGTACACTAAAGTTGTAAGAAAGATGAGTCCATTTGAATGTGATATTGTGCATTTGGTTTGATTGATGGCCTCCCAAATATGGTACTAATTCTTTGTAGGCAAAATATAGTGAATGACTGGAAATGAAAGGAATGCATTAGAAAGGAAGTTGATTTAAATGTGAATAGACACAATCTGATATAGTAGACATCTTAGTAGTTTTTATTTGGAAATTTTGTTACTATTTGTATTCAATCCATGATTGTATAGTTCTATTGTGAGCATATGGATCTTATTACATACATTCTATGATTTACTCATTAATTTGATCTATGTCTGGTTACTCATGTGATTTCAGAAGATGGCATTTCTGTAGATCGTCATAAAACATAAGCTGTAGTGAATTGGCCTAGACCAAGCATCGTGATTGTGGTCTGAATTTTTCTAGCATTAGCCAGGTATTATCGAAGATTTGTTGAAGAACTCTCCATAATTGCTTTGCCACTAACTCAATTGACTCGGAAAGAAATTTTATTTGAATGGAATGATAAGCATGAAACTGCTTTTCAAGAATTAAAGGGATGGTTAGTAGAAGCAACAGTTCTTATAATTCCATTAGGTCAAGGCAAATTCTTAATATACAGTGATGCATCAAAGAAAGGATTAGGTTGTGTTCTAATGCAAAATGGCAATGTGATAGCTTATGCATCATGCCATCCTCATGAGCGTAACTATCCGATCCATGATTTGGAGTTGGCGACAGTAGTGTTTGCTTTAAAAATATGGAGACACTACCTTTATGGGAAAAAATGTGATGTATACACAGATCATAAAAGTTTGAAATACATTTTTACTTGGAAAGAGTTCAATATGAGGCATAGAAGATGGTTAGAATTGTTAGAAGATTATGATTTGAACATTCACTATCATCCTAGCAAAGCAAAATGTTGTATTCGATGCTTTAAGTAGGAAATTCGAAAGCAATCTAGCATGTATGTTAACACAAAAAAAAGAATTATTTGACGAATTAAGAAGTATGGATTTATAGTTGAGATAAAAGGGGTAGTGACCCAATTATGTCAATTACACATTTGGCCTACTTTGAAAGATGAGATCCAAGCAGATCAAGAAGAGTCATTAGAAGAAGAATTTCAAAAATCGAAGTTGCAAGTATAACAAAATGAGTTGCCAGATTTCTCTATTGAAGCAGACCATCTTATCAGGTATAGAAATCGAATAGTTCTTCCTAAGGGAGCAATGGTAATGCAAAAGGTATTAGAGGAAGCAAACTACTCCCCTTATACTATACATCCTCATGGCAATAAAATATATTATGATTTGAAATCTTTATAATGGTGGAATGAGATGAAAAATGATATTGCTAAATATGTGACTAAATGTCTAACATGCCAAAGAGTGA
This sequence comes from Pouteria campechiana, assembly GCA_036873735.1. Lineage (NCBI taxonomy): Eukaryota > Viridiplantae > Streptophyta > Magnoliopsida > Ericales > Sapotaceae > Pouteria > Pouteria campechiana. Next base: position 6,345 of record JAYJMB010005808.1, read on the forward strand.
AAGCAGAGCATCAAAGTCTAGGTGAATTATTACAATCTATTGAACTTCCCAAGTGGAAATGGACAGACATAATAATGGACTTTATCACTGGTCTGCCAAAGATAGTTATAGAGTTTGATAGCCTTTGGGTCATTATGGATAGATTGATAAAGCAACTCACTTTATATTAGTTAAAACCATATTTACTACTGAGAAATATGCCTGGATTTATCAGAGCAAAATCATAAGATTGCATGGTGTGCCCAAAGTGATTATCTCAAATGGAGGATCAGTATTCACTTCAAAATTTTGGAGAGCTACACAAGGCTATAGGTACACGCCTAGATTTTAGTAGAACTTATCACCCCCAAATAGATGGGCAAACAGAGCCAATGAATTAGCAGCTGGAAGACATGCTTAGAGCTTGCACTCTAGAATAGGGCAAAACTTGAAGCCAGTATTTATCATTAATTGAATTCGTATATAATAATAGCTACCAGTCTAGTATCTAAACGGCTCCTTTTGAAGCACTATATGAGCGTAAATGCAGATCTCCATTGTATTGGACTGAGGTAGGCAAGACCACCTTAGTAGGACCAGAGATGATTGTGGATACAGTCGAAAAGGTAGCACAAATTAAAGAAAACATCTGTATTGCTCAGTTCTGCCAAAAGAGTTATGCAGATATAAGAAGGCGTGACTTGGAATTTTAGGTAGGAGATAAAGTCTTCTTAAAATTTTCTCCAATAAAGGTGTAGTGAGGTTTGGTACCAAGAGTAAACTGAGCCCAAGGTATATTGGTCCCTATGAAATTTTGGATCGAATTGGCAAGGTAGCATATCATATTGCATTGCCACCACAATTGAGGGGAATTCACAATTTCTTCCATGCATCTTCACTAAGAAAGTATGAACCGGATTCATCTCACATCTTGGCATTGGAAAAATTTAAATTAAAGAAAACTTACAATACGTGGAGCAGCCAGTTTGAATATTGGATATTAAGGAAAAACAGTTGAGGAATAAGGTCATTCATCTAGTAAAGGTATAGTGGGGATATCATTCAAAAGATGAAGCAACTTGGGAACTGGAAAATATGATAAGCTTTAAATATCCCCACTTGTTTGTATAAGTTTCAAGGTCAAAACTTTTTGTAAGGAGGGTAGAATGTGAGACCCTGAAAGTTTTCAAATGAAAAGTACTATTTTATAGTGTAAAGAGAAACCGTATAAATGATAATGTAAATGGGAGAATCATGATGGGTGTGATGGAGCAATTGAGTATCATGAATTATAGGAAGAAATTTCAATGCTAAAGAAGGTCAAAATGCATTATAGGTGGGCCGCATATGCCTCTGTTGGTATGCATCACTGGAGTATTATGAGGGGTGGAGCTTAAAATGCTCCACTAGCTCCATTTTCCAACTCCATTCATCCCTAGCCTTCCCGTTTTATTCCCAAGTTTCAGAAAACCTTGTTTCCCATGGAATTTGATAGATTGAGTTGGCAAAATTGATGACAATTAGCTTAGCAACACTCCAGTATCAAGCAACTACTAAATTCAGCAGATTGAGATCATGGAAGTTGAAGAACAAATTGGGGTTTTATCTGGCAATTAGATTTGGTGGATTTTAGTTGGAGTAAAGTAAGTGGTAAGCAATTTCCATCATCCACTAATAGTTTTTAGTGGCTAGAATTGCTAAATTTTGGATTTTTAAAGTAAATCTTCATAATTGAGAAGTTAGGGTTTAGGGAAAACAAGAATTCAATAATGAAGTGGATGTTTTGAATGTGGATTTTGTTAGGAGTTCAGTTTAAATGCATTAATATATAATTTAGAACATAAATCTCAACATGTGGATAATAAGTGTATGGAAATTTGAAAATTGTATTATAGGTGTTTGATGAAATAGCACTAAGAGTAGTACATCATGTTTAAATTTTTTTAATGATTCCATAATCATTTTTGATTGAGTTATAGATAAGTAATTAGCAAAACCCTAATTGAGGTAGTGTTATAAAACTAGAATGAAATTTGCAGTGAATGCAATTAAATACTCATGAACCATATGTTCATATGTAGGATTTCAGAATTGTAAAGGAGATCTTGGAAATAAATGAATTCCAACTAAAGAGAAGGTGTATTAACAAGGTAAGCAGGTTTATTAGCTTGACTACTTTTACCGAAATGGGGATCCTTCATTATGGATACTGTTCAATTGTATTATGAGTTCATTTTTGGATAAAATTAGTATATTGTACTTTAGATATGTGCAAACTAAGCAAAATGTGTACTGAGAAGTTTGGAAGAAGAGAATTAAGTAAGGATGAAAGAAATGAATGCAATAGGAAGTAGGTTAGTATACGTGGAGTATTATAAACTTCACTAAACATTATGAACTCATTACATGATGATTAATGAGATATTATTGATTATCGAAGCATTTTAAAGGATAGATGGGAATAATAGATTAGAATCAAGGTTAAACAAAGTGAAATAAGAGGAAATCAAAGTGATTAAACAAGGGATATTGGGAATGACATAATAAGATAAGTTTTCATAACTAACAAGTGGGCAATAGGGACTTTACCATGGCAAGAAACTCAAAAAATTTGTAGAAAAGGAGATAGCAGAGACTCTACCGTGGTAAGGCATTGCTCTGCCACGACAAGGAATGTCCCTGCTGTGGCATGATGCCCCTATGAACAATGTAATTTGATATGCTGTTGTCTTGCAAAGTCAAAGTGTTGTTGTGAATAATAACTTTTGTAAATTTTTAGAATTTTGTATATTTTGACAATTTAGGTATTTTCAAGATATTTTTACTAGTTAAAGATACATTCTATAGGAATATCTTTGAAAGACAATTGAAATATAATGAAGTCATAAGAAGGATAATGTTATGATAATCAATGGCATAGCATACGAATTCATTTAATAAAATATATGTAATGGAAAGTGAAGTCTTAACTAAGTATGCAAGTGAGTTTGGTTACCTGGTTAAGAATTAAAGATATGCTTAGATAATTATGATGATATAGTAGACATTGAATGTCATAAGGTTTATAATATTGGGTTTGATAATTGAATGAAATTATTGTAAAATGTTGAGTAATTTGATTTAGAATTTCACATTCCCCATGCATGCATTATAGTAAATTGGGTTTGGACACATATCGGGATGGCCATTTGGATATTGGGATCCTGCCCTTATTAGGGCTTTGTTTATGGATGCCGCCTCTCTTGGCAAAGAGGTCTGATCAACCTATTGTTTCTTAGAATCCTTTGATTACTTAGTAGGTGTAAATGGGAAACCTATGAACCCTAAGTTGTAGTGAAAGTAGAATATTATAAGTCTCATAACATTCATAACAAGGGTAGTAGGAAAAACTAGAGTACATTGAAGTTGTAAGAAAGATGAGTCCATTTGATTGTGATATTGTGCATTTGGTTTGATTGATGGCCTCTCGAATATGGTACTAATTATTTGCAAGCAAAATACAGTGAATGACTGGAAATGAAATAAAAGCATTCGAAAGGAAGTGGATTTAAATGTGAATAGACACAATCAGATATAGTAGACATCTTAGTAGATTTTTATTTGGAAATTTTGTTACTATTTGTATTCAATTCGTGATAGTATAGTTCTATTGTGAGCATATGAATCTTATTACATATATTCTATGATTTTTCATTAATTTAATCTATGCCTGCTTACTAAGTTACTCAAACTCACTTATTTTATTATGTTTTAGTTGACAGGCCAGAAGATAGGCCCAACGAGGGGTTGGAGATCAAGAGAGGAATAAACCATGATAATAAGAGTTTCTTATCTTTTTGATATATTTTGGAATGTATAAAAAGTGTGATTTATTCAATATATTAATGGTGTAAATAATTTAAATTTAAGTGTGTGAAGTGTTTTAAGTTGCATGTCATTATTTTATTAAATGCGAGGATGATTTTCATACACTTTATCTTTACAGTGCGACTATAATTCTAGGCACATGAGGGTGTTTGTGCATGTTTATACAGGTTAACAAGGTAAGTTCAGGGGAGACTTTGACCTTGAGTCCTCCTGTTCCTGCCTAAGTAACACTTCGAAAAGTGGGGCAATATAATTGGAAAGATGAAAACAAAGCTAAAACTTCTATGTTGAACACTTTCAATGAATCAACCTAAAAATGTTCTAAAAATTGCTTTCAACTGGATTAGAGTGTAAAGAAGGAATTATGGGTGCATGTTCATGGAGTGGTGTATACCTCTAGAGTACCATAAGTTGGAGTAAATATAGTGCTCCATCTTTATCCTTTTCATTCCAACAACCAGCCCTACCAACCTTTTCTTTCCTCTTCTATTTCCAACTTGAATTCATGTCCAAGTCATGTCTAATTTCAAGTGAAATCAACCTCCAACCATTTGCACCTAATCCCTCCTTAATTAAACCTTACTTCCCCTCTAATTTGGATGTAGTGGAGAGAACAAACTTCTGATTCCATGTCCTATCAAATCCACTTGCTGAAATTAGTGAAGATTCTTGGAGATTAAGTAGAGGAAACTTGAATTTTGAAGTTCGCAACAAGAGGTAAGTGATTAACTCCAATTAATTTTGTTTTTGGTAAACTATATGAGGATGATCTATTTTATGGACAACCCCAAGATGGGTGAATTGATGCCCCTTTTTGAGATTTAATTAGTGATATTAATAGGTATTGAGATAGGGGAAGTTATCGGAGAAAATCAATACATGTTAGCAACATTTTTATGAAAGAGGAAAGGACATGGTGCATGTTGGGATGTGAACTAGGGCTAGGTTGCTAATTAGGTGTAAGGCCCTGAAAAATTTCAAAAAAGCAAATTTTTGTTATTGTAAAGTTTTAGTAATTTTTTCCGGGTTGATAGATTGTATAATTAAATTTTTAAGAAAATTATTATGAAAAACTTATAAAATTGAATGGATTATTAATATAAACATGAGGATGAGGTTTGGGGTACAGTAAAGTATATTAAATAAGTCATTTAAGTGTGAAATAAAATAAATTTAAGGCGGTGGAATGCCGAAGGTGTAAATTAGGAAAAAAATTAAATTTTATTATAGAACAAAATAGCAAAAATGGATTGAAAATACATATTAATGTGAGAATGATGAGGACATATAATAATCAATGATTCATAGGTGAAGAAAGATAAAAAATTGCATGTGGATAGCTGAAAAATCAAGTTGCCGGTAATTTTTGATAAATTTTAGTTAAAATCAAATTTAATTGAGAAATAAATAATAAAATT
>JAYJMB010005809.1:0-11608 GCA_036873735.1 Pouteria campechiana
GCTAAACATGAAGGCCTTCCACAATATGAAGCCTCTAGTATTTAGAGGCCAGAGCGACTATAGGGTTGTGGATGACTGGTAAATCAGGGGAGACTATGTTGGAATTTCTACTAAATTTACCACTAATAACGCTCCAGGAAGGAGGGGCGTTACAATAACATAGATGTCTTCAATGACACATCAATTGGCCATTGCCAATTCAACACCTAAGGGTGTGTCCACTGTAGGAGATTCCTCTTTTTCTTCTTTGCCAATTGAAGCCTATACCGCTGGAGATCCAAGCAGAGAAGAGGTGCAATACATCAAAAACAAGGGCTATGGTAATTTTTGAGGGAACAACATGCAGTATTCGTATTATCCTAGAAATTGAAGAAATCATTACAACCTCCCTTATGAAAACCAAAGGAACAACTTAAACCATCCTCCTAGATTTGAATAGCCACATCAAACTCAAAATCAGTCTCAACCAGCTGAAAAGAAGCCATTCTTAGAAGATCTTATGGGCACTTTTATTCAAGAAAGTCAAAACAGATTTGATAGGAATGAGGTGAAACTTGATAATATGAAGATGACCATTGGGAATATCAATGCCTCCATTAAGTCTCTAGAAACATAGATTGAGCAGATTTCTAGCTCATCCAGCCATTCAAACAGGGATTATTTTCCTAGCAACATAGAGAAGAACCCAATATAGCATTGCAATGCTGTGATGTCAAGAAGCAAAAGAGAACTAGAATCATGAAGAATGCAAGAAAAGACTAAGCATTCTGAAAGACATTCTTTAGAAAGCGGAGATCCAGATCAAAGAGAGGAATAAGAAAAACCTAAGAAAGAAGAGTACCTACTAGGGAGGATTACATTTCCTGACAACCCCCCCATCTTGCAACCCAAGCTCCATTTTCCTCAGAGATTTCAAAAGAAGAAGGTTGATGAATAATTCAAAAAGTTTCTGGACATGTTCAAAAAGATTCACATCAATATTCCATTTGCAGAAGCTTTGGAGAAGATTCCCAACTACGCTAAATTTATGAAGGAGATCATGTCTAAGAAGTAATTTGAAATAGTGAAATTGACAGAGTAGTGCAATACAATTCTTTTGAGAAAGCTTCTTCAAAAATTGAAGGATCCAGGGAGTTTTACTATCCCTTGTAATATTGGTAATTCCTCTTTTCATAAGGAATTATGTTATTTAGGAGCATCTATTAATGTAATGCCTTTGTTTATTTTATAGAAACTTGGACTTGGAGAAGTGAAGCTGACAACCATCACATTCCAGCTTGCTAATAGATCTTTGACCTATCCATGGGGGATTATTGAAGATGTGTTGGTAAAGGTAGATAAGTTCATCTTTCTAGTAGACTTCACTATGTTGGACATGGAGAAAGATCATGAAGTGCCCCTGATCTTGTGAAGACTATTTCTAGCTATAGGAAGGGCACTGATTGACGTCCAAGAATGAGAGCTAACACTGTGGATAAATAATGAGTAGGTAAACTTTAACATTTATTGTTCTATCCTCTTGAGAATGAAACATGCGGTAGGATAGAAGTTTTGAATGAGTGCATTAATTTTGTATTCACTAACGAATGCCTTCAAAATCCTTTGGAAAACCGCATTTCAAATTCAGTTAGCCAGGAAAATGCAAGCTCTAGAGAAGTCTTGGAGTATATCTTAACATTGGAGATAGTTTCTACAAAAGGAACTGCCAAGCAATTTGAAGCACTAGAGGAAGACTTAGTGGTTGAACAAGTGAAGGCTGCAACAGAGCTTTAGTACTACCTGGGCATCTTATTTATGCATATTTAAGTAGTAATTTTTCTTTTTTAATGATTATTTCTTCCTCTTTGATAGGTTTGGAAGAAGAAAAGCTGTTGTGAATCTTGAGAGAGCACAAATGGACAATCGCATGGTCAATTAAAGACATCAAAGGGATAAGCCCAATAATTTGCATGCATAAAATTCTACTAGAAGATTCATTCAAGCCATCGATAGAATTGTAGAGGAAGCTTAACCGGACAATGAAAGAGGTGTTAAGAGTAGAGGTATTGAAGTTGCTAAAAGCAGGTATTATATATGTTATCTCCGATAGCAAATGGGTAAGTCTGGTCCAATGTGTACCAAAGAAAGGAGGTATGACTGCAGTTAAGAATGAAAAAAATGAATCAATTCACACACGGATAGTCACAGGATGGAGAGTATGCATTAATTATTGAAAGATGAACAAAGCAACTTGAAAGGACCATTTTCCGTTACCATTAATTGACCAAATGCTAGACCACTTGGCAGGACATGAATATTACTATTGTCTTGATGGCTATTCTAGGTATAACCAAATTGTGATTGCCCCAGAATATAAAGAAAAAATGACTTTTACCTGCCCCTACAGTACATTTTCATATAGGAGAATGCCCTTTGGGTTGTATAATGCTCCAGCCACCTTCCAACATTCTATGATAGTAATTTTTCATCATATGGTGGAGAAAATACTAGAAGTATACATGGAAGATTTTTCTGTGTTTGGATCCACTTTTGATCAATGTTTGCATAATTTATCTCTTGTATTACAACACTATGAGGAAACTAATCTGGTTTTGAATTGGGAGAAATGTCATTTTATGGTCAGAGGAGGAATAGTTTTGGGACACAAGGTATCTTTGCAAGGATTGGAAGTAGATCGCGCAAAAGTAGCAGCAATAGAACAACTTCCACCTCCAACCATAGTGAAAGGAACTCAAAGTTTTTTAGCACATATTGGGTTTTGATTTATTAAATATTTTCCAAAAGTTGCAAAACCATTATGTAATCTCCTTGAAAAAGATGCATTATCTGACTTTGACAATGATAATTTGTAGGCGTTTAACTATTTGAAAGAGAAATTAATTTTTGCACCAATGCTAATAATACTTGACTAGAATGAGCCGTTTGAGGCGATATGTGATGCTAATGATTTGGCGTTGGGTGCAGTTTTGGGTCAAAAGCATGAAAAAATCTTTACGGCAATCTACTATGCAAGCCAAACTCTAGATGAGGCTAGAAGAATTACACTACAACAGAAAAAGAGATGCTAGTTGCAGTGTTTGATTTGGAGAAATTTAGATCCTACATCATTGGATTGAAGGTGGTAGTGTATAATGACCACTCTACAAATCTGTTTCTCTTTGCAAAGAAAGATGATAAACCTAGGCTGATCCGTTGGATACTATTATTACAAGAGTTTGATTTGGAGATTCAGGATAAGAAAGGAAGTGAAAATGTAGTGGTAGATCATTTATTAAGGTTGGAACAGCGAGAAGCTGAAACATCAATTGAGGAGAGATTTCCTGATGAACAACTTTTCACTTTGAGTGGAAAATTTTCATGGTATGAAGATTTTGTGAACTTCATACCATGTGGAACTTATCCTCCAGACATCAAAGGGTAGTGAAAGAAAAACTTTTTACATGATGTGATCCATTCCTATTCAAGAGATGCATAGATTAGATGATCCGAATATGCATTCCAGAAGAAGAAGTTCAAGACATCTTACAGAGCTACCATTCATCCTCATATGGAGGCCATCATAGGGCTGATAAGACTGCTACAAAAGTTCTGCAGTCTGGGTTTATTCGCCGTCACTCTTCAAGGACAACTATAAGTTTGTTAAAACTTGTGATTGCTATCAACTAATGGGAACAATTTTAAGGAGAAATGATCTACCATTGACAAATATCCTTGAAGTGGAAACTTTTTATGTCTGGGGAATTGACTTCATGGGACCATTTCCAATCTCTAGTGGTCATTCATACATTCTACTCGCTATTGATTATGTTTCAAAGTGGGTGGAAGTAGTAACAACAACAATAAACTATGCAAAAAGGTAGTGTTGAAGTTTTTGCAGAGAAGTATCTTTACAAGGTTCGGAACACCACATGCTATCATTAGTGATGAAGGTTCCCACTTTTGTAACAAACTATTCAATAGCTTACTATCGTATGGTGTGAGACACAAAGTGGCACTTGCTTATCATCCACAGGCAAATGGACAAGCTAAAGTGTCCAACTGGGAGATAAAACAGATATTGGAGAAAATAGTAGGATGAAATTGTAAGGATTGGTTAAAAAGATTGGACGATGTACTGTGGGCATACCAGATGGCATGCAAAACACCCATTGGCATGTCACCATATCGGCTACTTTTTGAAAAGGCTTGCCATCTCTGAGTAGATATGGAGCACAAGCCGTACTAGGCAATGTAAAATTTAAACTTAAATTTGGAGGCTGGAGGTTAGAAGCGGATGCATCAATTGAATAAGTTGGAGGAATTCCATCAGCAAGCTTATGAAAATGCAAGAATTGACAAGGAGAGGATGAAGAGATGGCATGACAAACTCATTGTCAACCAAGAATTCCAACCAGGGCAACGGGTTCTACTTTTCAATTCAAGATTGAAACTATTTCTTAGAAAGCTAAAATCAAAGTGTTTAAGACCATTTGCTATTGACAGAGTCTTCCCTCATGGATTAGTTGAGCCAAAGACTCAGGAAGTAGAAAGTTTTAGGTTAATGGCTAGTGCATCAAGAATTATTTCGGATATGAGAGTAGTGGAGAGGTAAGCCACTTGTAAGATGGTGAATGAGGCAAAAAAGTAGTCAGGCTAAAGACTATAAACTAAGCACTAATTAGGAGGCAACCGAAGCTTTTGAGCTTTCATTTATTTCAATTTCATTGACTCAGTGATGAAGTTTTACATGGTTGAATTATTTCATTAATAATAATTGCATTAGTTTAGTTTGAATTGATTTGATTCTTAAATGATTAAATGATATCCAATAATGAATTTGTGTTTCATGTTTTGACAGGATGAGATCATGGAAAAAAGAATTGAGGAATAAGATTAAGTGATAACTCAAGCAAAGGAGTCATCAAAGTGCAGAAGAAGGCATCAATAGTGGTGCTGCAACACCAGAACATATTGGTGCAAAATGAAGATTAGCCTCTGTCAACATTATTGTATATGATTTTGATGATAAAAAAACTTGTATAAGAAACCTATATACTTAAATTTCTAATGATCATATAAATGATTATGAAGTAATAAACATTAATTAACATAAACACTTAACTATGAATGATTAATTATACAAGCATACATTCCCCACTTTATGGTGTGCACACAACAAATGTTAATTAACCTTTACTGCATAAACTTGCTAAATCAATACTATGCACCGTAATTAGTTAAGCCTTACATATTATACATTTAATGGAGATGTATATTATACTTGTTTTACAACATGATACAATCACTCAAGGATAAAATACATTCAAATATTATATATATGAAACATAACAATGTAGCAAGTGTAGAAAAGCTCAAGTGTAGGATAATAATCGTCTGCGACAAACTACCACAACAATCTTCTACGTTCCAAAAGAGCTGAACTAATGAAAATTGTGGAAGAAGAAGAAGAAAACAAAAGGTTTGGAGACATGCAACAAAGAAGGTTGCATTAGATGCTTCCACAAACAAAAAGCGGTGAGACAAACATGACTTTGAAGATGCACTATAATGAGTTTGCGTTGTCTATAAACCTCAATGAGAAAATTTCAAATAGATAAATGCAAGACAAATAAAGTTGAAGTTGAAGCCATGGTCGAAGAAGCATAAAGCTATTTGAGAAATTCAAACTATCTACACTAACTAGAGAAAGCTTGTCTAAGATAAAGAAAGAAGCAGAAGCTTCATCAAATAAATAGACATAGGAAGAAAGAGAAAATTGCCACCTAGATAATCATGCACAAAGAGAAGAAAACTTTGTATGATCAACAAAGTTAAAAGAATGGATTAGTCTAAGGATAGAAAGGCAACATGAATAAAGAAGGGAGTGCAACTTCAGCTGAGCCATGATAGACAAATGAAGATGGAAGAAACAAATAAGTTATAAGAACAAACCCCCTCTATTGTTCGAAATGAGCAGAATAGTTGAAAAACTTCATCTCGTCCGCTAATCAAAAGTTGTCTATTATGATAGATAAAGCATCAACAAAAGTAGAAGATGATGTTGAAGTTGTACAGTGAGCATAGACAAAGATGAACAGATAAAGAGCTTCTTGGACCAAAAAGGGACTTCAACAGATAAAGGCACGATTAGCTACAACTTACAACAGACAAATACAACATGTAGAGTACTTAGTCCAAGACAAAGTAGAACAGAGTTCGTCTATCGCTTACATCAGACAAACACTACACTTCATCTATTTGAGCAAAGTTAAAGTAAGCTTCATTTGCCATATCCAACAGACAATGAGGAACAAAAGAAGAATATAATACTTCATTTGTTAGTGCAAGACATAGCGAACTTCATCTGTCACCTCCAACAGACAATGAAGAATAAAGGAAAAACATCTCACTTTGTCTATTCTTATAAAAGGAGAAGGTTGTTAATCGATCATTCCAACTTCATCAACACCACCCAAAGATGGCCTGTTATCTACGATAGACAAAACACATATATGAAGGATCGATCAACAGACAAATCTCCTAGACGAATTGAGGTAGACAAGAAGATTTTGTCTATCAGTCAGTTCAACTTCATCTACACCATTCAAAGTTCGTTTGCTATTTACAATAGACTAAATCATTCTTATGGAAGTTCCACTGACAGACAAACCTTGGAAGAATTCATCTATAACTTATGGTAGACAAATGCAAACAAAGAGAGGCCATGACTTGTCAAAGAAAAATCGATTTATGTGACTAAGCATACAAATGATATCTGCACTCAAGCCGTCATTGTGTAGAGTTATACTAGTCACCATTTCTGGTAATAAGCGATGCTATAAGTTTTTCACAGTTGTGATGAGTCAAACAAGAAATACCTTTTAATACAGCTCATCCTTCTCTTTGAATGATCATGCAACAACTTGAGACAAATCAGAAAGACCTGGACTTCAATGGTAGAAAATTCAAACGGCCTTATTCACTCAATGCTGCTCTCATTTCTATATTCAATAGAACTCATCTTCTCCAATGGTCGATAATATAAAGAAGCTATTTAAGGAGAAAAGGTGGGACGATTATATATGGCCATTCTCACTACATTTTGGGAAGATCTTTTATAATCCATAGAACTGAGAGAGAGAGAGAGATAAAATCTTTCCCTATGCTTGAGAGAAACACTATGTAAAAGTGTATAAGTTTTCTGATAAACTTGAAACCAGAGAGTTGTTAGTGAGGTCTAGAAAACCAATAAGTTTGCTAGTGATCTTTGAATTTCTGGTGAGCTCATGAAAACCACATTGTATGAGTTATTGGTGAGCTCTGGAAAACCAACAATTTTGAAGGTCATCTTTGAAACTAATGAGTTTCCTGGTGAAAACAAGAAAAGTGCTAGGAGCACTGTTATATTTCCATTATATGGGATATTGTGGAACCCAAGGCACCATGAGAGTGTGCTCTTGGAAGAGTAGATGTAGTGACAGGGTCTTGAACCACTATAAATATTATCTTGTCCATGCGTGTGTTTGTTTGCTAATTTGTTTCATTCTTCATGTATTTTATTATTCCTATTATTCACTTTATACACAACACACACAAGCACAAAAAGAGGGAAATGGTCCAATAGGGATAAGTAATGACTTTTATTTACCTAATTCACTCCTCCCTTCTTGGATTAAGTCATACTTCAGGAAACAACAGCCTCAAGCTTGGCCCTATTGCGCCGAATCTGGGGCCACGGTGCTGATTGTGAATGCCCTTAAGTCATGAACGGTTTGATTTTTTCCCCAATTCATTCTTGCCATTCAAGACACCTCCCCTCCCAAACCCCTCTTTTTCTTTCTTCTCCACTCCAAACACTTCATTTCATCATTAACAACACTTCATTCCACCATTCCAACCATCATCTTTCACATTCACATCATCCCCATGTAAACATCCACCTCTTCCTCTTCCACATGCAAGAGGCATCTTCTCCATCATCTCCAAGCTTGGGTTTTTCGAGTTCAGTAAAGATGCATCTTCAAACCAAGGTGAAATCACTCTAAACTCATCGCATTTTATTCTCTTAAGGATCTTGGGTGTGATTTCACCATTTTGGAAGTGAAGTTGTGTTGTTGGGAGGTTGTGTCTTGATAATGCCCATGATGTGTTTGACGAAGAATGTATGCTTAAAAGAGTGACTTTGTATCAGAGTGGTATGGGAATCCATTGGAGGCGGAGTAATTATTTGTGGAAATTATATGTTTTGTGTTTAGGGAAATGCCTCAGTGAAGGTAGACTATTGTGAACAAGCTTCAGTGTAGGACATTGATGAGTGCATTCACTTTGGGAGGTTTACTTTGTTAAGGGAGCATGTTGCAAGTGGTATTTCAGAACAATACCATTTGTATTGATTAGTATATCATCTACAACATGCCACTCAAGAAGTCAACCACCACGAGACCATCCAAGCGAAGGAGAGCTAATGACCATGATCCACGCATTGATCCCACCTTTGTTACTCCTCAAGCAGCTGAGATTTTTCAATAGTCCATTGTACATAGGGAAGGCATCCATAAAAGAGGGCTTGACATGACATATAGTGCTATTGAGGATGTGATTCGGCATAGGCAATGGGAGAAGTTCACAGCTAAGCTTGATGCTACTGTTGTGCCAGTAATAAGAGAGTTTTATGCAAATGCCACAAAGCAGTATAAGGCAAATCAAAGGGAGTTATGACACTAGTACGAGGGAAGATGGTCCCATTTGATAGATCCATTATCAAACAAGTGTATGAGCTAGAGGACATTAAGGAAGATGACTATACTGCCTGGTTAGAGCAAGTTCCAAATTTTGATGCCATCATCAATCTTCTTGCTAAATGTGGTAGTCAATGGAAGAAAAAGAATGACAAAATCATCACTTTTCAAAGAGGGCAACAAAATGTCATTAGTCGAGTATAGCACCATTTCATATCGACTAAATTACTACCAACAAGCCACATTTTAGATGTCACTAAAGAGCGAGCCCTAATGAATTATGTTATACAGATAGGACTTTCCATTAATGTGGGGTGGGTGATCAAGTGTTGAATCATTTCTTTCATCATAAGAAGGCTAACAAATGGCCTTGGGCATCCTTCATTGATCTAAAAACTCTGCTTGATGGTGGGGATTCTCAGTAGCCAAAAGGAAGAGCTCCAACATCCCATGCCAGTCATTTCAGATTCAATCTTGTATACCTTTGAGAAGACAAGTGACACATGCAATGCACTAACACTTCATCTAGCATTCTGAGCTCTTAATAGCAAAGGACAACAACCCATCCGCTTTTGGGGGAGCCAACAAATGCTGATTTGTAGAGCAAATTACATCAATTTGGAAGGAGATCAAGTGATGGCAGAGGCAACTAATGGCAGAATAAAGACAACAATTCAAATATCAAGTGAACTACAACAATGCATTGACCGCACTACTCTAGAATTGTAGCATCTCGCAAGGAGTGAGTTCCATTGTTTTTCCCACTCCACCCACCTTTCCACCGGTCTACTCGACCTTAGAGTCTGCTGAGTTGGAGGAAGATATAGATGACTAATTCCATGCACATCAAGGAAGTCCTCATTTTCACTATCTTATTTTAACATTAAGGACAATGCTTATTTCAAGTTTGGGAGTCTTTTAGTAGTCATTTTGTTGTTTATTTATAGTTTGTGTGTTGTATATTTATAGTTTGTGTGTTGTAGTACTTAAGTTCTACATGTCTTTAGTGTTTGTTTATTGTTTGTGTGGGTTGCATGAATTAGGTTCTATAGGGTTTTAGTTGACTAACTTTTATGTGCAGCTTGAGTGTGTTTTCATATATTTTGTTTGTGTGTTTTGGACATTAATCAGGATCATCGCAGAAAACTAATGAAATATGAGCAATGTCTAACAATGGTTAGGATTAGATAGATCATCATTCTCTATATCCTTAACCTTATTAATTACCCACTTTATTATAGGTTCCATATACTCATAAATCACATTGACATAGCCTATCTTTTGAAGTCATTAGACACTTAGTATCTGTTTAGGTGACTGAGCATGCATAGTTTGGTTAAACTCTAAAATTCATTATAATTATTGTTTGAGACGAACATTAGATGACATAAGAGACGAGTACTTATGAAGATCATCATATGCCTGGGGGGATCACATCTCTATAAGACTGGGGGTGTGGTAGTAATACAACCCAAAAGTCTGGGGGATCACATCTCCATGAACTAAAGCTAAAATAAGTTTGGGGGTGTGGTAGTAATACGACCCAAAATTTTGGGGGGATCACATTCTTTAGAATACAGAAGAACACAATTGCAAGAATGTGGTAGTAATACAGCCCATGAAAGGGGAAACAAGGAGAATAAAAGATGATATAGAAAAGAAGAACTTGATATGTTGTCTAATGCAGTCTCTCTGGCATAATCAGTGAATTCGCAGGATTCATATTTGAATGTGTAATACTTGGTTGTATGAGTTGATCTAATTACAAAGTGATGGAGATTGAAATGACTATGATTAGTTTCTCGTACACTTGGAATCTAAGATAGAAAGGATAATGCTTAGGTTGAAAGACATACATGATAACTTGAAAATTTCTTCTTAACCATGTCAATTTTATGGAAGTCTTCAAATAATGAACCTGATTGATGTACTGTGTAGCCTTTTTCAAGGTTTTGTTTTTACTTTACTCAAGAACAAGCAAATGAGTAAGTTTGGGGGTATTTGATAACTGGATTTTATTCACTTATCTCTTATATTATTCAAGCATATTTGATTATTTATCCTTGAGAAGTTGTTTTTCATGGGATTTTGTTGGTATTTTATAGGTGTCATGGATCAAAGAAAATGGAGCAAAACCAAGGAGCAAAAGTGCAACTCAAGGATAGAAGGAATTAGAACAGTCAAGAAGTAGAGAAATGGGGCAAACAAGCTGGCACCGTAGCACCCGACTTGACCAAGGTGATTCGGCAAACAACAGAAGTGGCATCATGATACCCAATCTTAGGCCGCAGTGCCAACATCGGTTTGGACTTTTTGTTTTGCGCAAGTTATGTTTTTAACCCAAGACGAAAAGAGGATTTAAGGAGTTGGCTGGGCTGTTTTGGAGGAGCTTTTCTAGGGTTTCAAGAGGAGTCTTTAGAAGGAATTAAGGGGGTTCTTTTTGGAGCCTTTTGGAGAGAAAAAAGAAGATCAATTACAAGGTTGGGAGCAAAGCTAAAAGGGGAAGATCGATACTCTTCTTTATTTCAATTATTGTGTTTTTTTATATCTTGAATTTTATTTTAGGGACTTAAAACTATGATGATGTTCTGTTTATATTTGATTAATTTCTATTTCATCATGTCTAGCTAACTTCCCTAATTCTAGAGGGAAGATGGAATTTATGTGGATTTCATGGCTAATTCAATGACATACTTGTTTGACAATGCAATTGGATTTATTTGTAATGTTTGGTGTTTAATGTTTTTAATTGATTAACTTTCTATTGAATGATCGTGTATTTAGGGTTTGACACTTGGGAGAGATAACCTTGAATAGGATCTAGATATTATAACATAAAATTATAGATGAGAGCTTCTATGTTCTATGAAATCTTCTACAGAGAACCATAG